>JARHVA010005446.1:780000-795000 GCA_037957365.1 Torreya grandis | reverse complement strand
TCCTGAATCATCACAATGAAATTATGCATATAATTTATTTGTAGATTTTACCGTATAAATTAATAAGCAATAATTATGATGTAGTGTTCTCAATCAATAATATAATATTTACCTATTCTACATAAAAAAAATATTTTTTTTGTGATGCAGAGTGGTGAAGAAGATAGGTTATATACCTAGGCATAGAGATAATAGAGATTGTGTGAAGGAAGAAAATGTTGATTTTTATTTTTTTTTACTTCTCCTTTTGATGTTTCTATTCTAGTCCTTACCCCTCCAACATCGATCCCTCTCTATCGTTGAACCCTTGTCTCCACCTACATTGATCTTCTTCTCCCTTTCTCCCTTTTGAAAGCATCGATCTTTTTTCTACCTTGCAACCTTCCTCCCTTTCCCCAAAGCATCGACATTTATCTATAACCCTTTTCTTTACATAGAACTTCCCCTCACTTGAGTGTTCATTATCTTTTCTCCCTTCATCACATTTTTTGGATTATTCCTTTAAGTGGCAGTCGATGGTTTTTAACTAGAATTATTTAACTTTTTATGTGGTCGACATGGAAATTTATGTGGCAGTGATCTCTCCCTACCATATATTAAGGCATTGATATTTATTTATAGCTTTTATTAATGCAAATTATCCTTCTTTCACATGTAAAATCTCTCCCTCATAGTGTGTTGATTTGTTTTCACCCTTTAATTATGGTTTTTTACTATTTATTTATGTGGTAGTTCTCCAAGTGTTATCCTCTCTTTATGATTGGATTATAACTTGACTCAACAATTTATTGACTATTACTTATGTGGCTATGATGTGGCAGATCCTTTATAAGTGGCATGAGCTTAAAGTGGTTATGGTTTTAGAGGTGGAGTGATTTTAATTTTGAACATGAATTTTATTATTGTTCTCTCTATGTTATGTTAAGTTAGATTAATCTTATCTTAACATTTGTTAGGTTTAAATTAAGTGTAATTAATTAATAACCTAAAATTATTTATAATTTATAATTAATTAATAATCTTAAAAATTATTTATGAAAATATAATTAATTAAAAAAATTGAACTCTTAAATTATTTATGAAATATATATATTTTTTTAAGTATTAAAATTAAAATAATAGAACAAAAGAAAAGTTCCTTTTATAAAAAAAATAAATTTTGATGATTTTCCAATATTAATCCATTCACCTCATTAAATTTTCTTGTTCACAATTGCAAATCATGACAAGGTTGCATATATACATTTCTACGAAAGGAAAAAGCTTTAAATGAATTGTACCTTGCTTTCATGATTTCCCATCAATCTACTTGATAGACCTTTGAAATCAACACAAGAGTTAAGTTATCTTGATAATCAACTTATTTTGACTAAATGAGGTCCAAATGCACTTAAATTATGAGCACGATTCCATAGTGAAAGAAGAGAGATTGTGACAATGTATGTATGTACGTATGTATGTATGTATGTATGTATGTATGTATGTATGTATGTATGTATGTAATATTATATTATATTATATAATATATCTTTTAATATAGTTTTAAATTTTCAAACATCAAAATTGTAAATCGTACATCTTTTTACTAAGAATCACAATGGCCTTGTAGAAATAGGTGAGTGTCCAAATGCCACACCATAAACACCTATTGAGTTACTCACAGAACCTCTGTTGATATGATAACCCTGATATGTATTGTAGTTTAAAATTTTAAAAAAAAAGGTGAAAATGATTATCTCACAAGAGACATGTTGATGATGATGAGGAGTGCACCAACTCTACCACCACTAGTCACTATGATACCTACTCTGTAACTCTGCTAATTAAAAAATTGTCTCGTAATAGAAAGTTCAATTTTCACAATGAATTTTATATTTCTACTTTATTAATGGTTACGATGATCATGTCATGAGGTTATGGGTTACAATATTTTTATGTTTTTATTTGGTTTATTGTTCATTTAATATTCAAACAATGGCAATAACATTTTCGTGTTGTTTTTTCTCTACTATTTCATAATAGATACTCATAATAAATATTAGTATCATGGGTTATTATTGGAGGAAAAAAATAAACTATCATACATACATGAAAGAAGAATAAATTACCATTGAATCTCTAACAACACATGTTTTAGAAATATTACATTAAATCTTTTATACATATTATTATAATATGTTATATAATTATATTGTCAATATAATGTTATAGTGTTATTGCAATATAAATTAGTAGATGTTAAATAATAGTGTTATTATAAATATTATATCATGTTAATCATATATTAATATGTAATATATTTTATTATTATAAATTAAAAATATTATTGTACACTATATTATTAAATTATATCAATATTAACGTGTAACAGAGAGTATAATAAAATATATTAAATTATAATAGTAGATTTCTTCTTTTGTTTTTTAAATTAAAAAAATGTTACGTTAGGAATTGAAATTATAGTCATTTATTAGTTAAATGAAAAAAAAGTTACATATAACATTGAGGTAATTTGAAGTAATATGGTGACATGGCAGATGAACATGCAAACCAAGTGTCAAGGTAACTCAGGTTACCAGTGGCAACCACCGTGAGTCAGCTAGTTTTTATTTCATCTGCATTTTATAATATCTACTATTTAACATCATTTTTATTTAACAGGTAGACTTGTTCTATCCTTTTAGAATATTACAATTTAAATCAATTTATTTCATCATGGAAATATTTATAGTAGGGTAGATTCAAATAAATTAAAGAGGTAAGAGCATTATCTTTGCTAATGCATTATTAACTACTAGTAAGGTGTTAGGCGTTAGTCTAATAACTATTTGTGATAACATTATGTCATTATGTCATTTAACACTGGAAAAAGTTTTACATTTTTTTTACGCATTCGATTCATGAACATGTGAATCTTATAGGCTTCTATGTAATTTTTTCACATATTGTTGAACTGAACACCTCAAAGTAAGCTTCAAAACTATTTCCAGGGTTAAGTAACATAATGCTTAATGAATCAATAGAGACAAAAATTAGTAAGAGTAGTAATAATTAATATTGATTTTAATAATAACATTGTCTTGTGCCCCTTGGTAATGTGATGGAGGTTTCGGTCATTCTTTAAACATGGTAATAAACTTGTATGTCATTTGCAGCTCACCAACAACTGGGTTTTGCACAATGTAATAGAATAGAAAACCCATAAAAAGAATTAGTAAAAGGTGCAAACGAAATAGGTCTCATATACCACAGGCATTAGATGGCTCATATTGTTCTAGCCAAATATGTAGGAATAAAGAAAAAATACTGTAGAAATAAAATAATAGACAAAATTTTGATTGCTACGGTAATTCTGGAAAACAAGAATTTTATTGATCTTTCTTGATCTTGCAGATCTTGCTTCTCTTGCTTGATCTTCTAATCTTCTTGATCTTCTGATCTACTGATCTTATCTATCTAATACAATACTGCACCCATGAGTCCTTTAAATAGATTTGAAAACAAACAATAATTAGAAAAGCAAACTAAAGACTAATTTTAGTCTTTGCATGCAAACTACTTAACTCTCTAACTGCTTGAGCTAACTATTTGATAATTGTTGTGCATGCATGAGAAGGAGTGGATAAATTATCTCCAGTTTCTAACGCTCCCCCTTAATTTCTACCACTAACTACTTCAGCATTTATAATGCCTAAATTTTGTCTAAGATAATCAAAGGTCTCCTTTGCTAATGCCTTTATGAATATATCTACCAATCATGCGGAATACACCACCTTGCAAAATGCATCACCTTATATGTGGAATACACCACCTTGTAAAATACATCGCCTTACATTTGGAATACACCACCTTGTGAAATACATCGCCTTACATGTGGAATACACCACCTTGCAAAATACATCACCTTAAATGTGGAATACACCACCTTGTGAAATACATCACCTTATATGTGGAATACACCATCTTGTGAAATACATCACCTTATATGTGGAATACACCACCTTGCAAAATATATCACCTTATATGTGGAATACACGACCTGATATAGCCTAGATTAAGGCTACAAATAAATACAATTGCTTAATGAGCGTTCACTCAGCATTTAAGACTGAGGAGTAGCCTGTCAAAAGGCTATCAATAGATATGCTTATGTCCAACACTGCAACCTTCCTACTTGCTTACCTTTCTTTCACCTGATGCTTAATTGTTCAGGTTTCCTCTCAGGAATCTGCTAGGATCTTTCCACATTGGTCTAGATTTGCCAATGATCAGCCTAATCTTTAGACACTTTGATAGCTTCACTTATTGTTCAACACACACACTTTCACAGCTTCACTCGTTGTGTAACACAAGCTCTGTGGAGCTCATCTTTTCAAACATGGCACTACGACCATCAATGCTATAATCTGAAGACAATGAATGATTGCATTTCTCACCTCTACCACTTGATTATTTTTTACCAGACCCGATTGTCTCCTTTACGACATCAAAAACTATTATCGGGGGTCTCTGTCCCATGCATCCAAATAGCTTCTCTTTTTCCAATGTTCAGATGTCAATGAGCTATGACTCTTTCTTCCTTCTGTCAACTGGGCACTCCAATAAAAGACTGCGCTTTGTTCAGTTGACTACTCTACGCAACTCATTTGAAGGCAAAACTCTGTTCAGCAGATTGCGCAAGAAGATAGGCAGATCTTTTTTATCTTCAGACGTATCATCCCACTCAACATCGAGAGCAGAGTCAGCATGTTTAGGTAGTGATTGTGCTTTTTAGCTGTGCCTTGACCGCAAACTACAATCTTTATCACCTTCCCACGCTTCAGGGTTTTTCTTCTATGGTGATGACTTTTATATAGCAACTTATTCTTTGGTAGTGCTTCTCCAACGTGGCTGCATCTCTTCTAGATAGCAGCAGCGCTCTTACAAGCTCCTTGGCTATGCTTCACTTGCTACGGCTTTCTAGCCAAGAAAAATTTAAAACATAAAATAGTGATCTCTTTGGGTTGTTTTAGCCCCTGATGTTGTACCTCTAACCTGAAGCTATTCCTTTCTTCTCCCTAGATCTTCTCTACAAGGCTCTGATACCAATTTGTAGGAATAAAGAAACAATACTGTAGAAATAAAATAACAGACAAAATTCTGATTGCTACAGCAATTTTGGAAAACAAGAATTTTATTGATCTTTCTTGATCTTCTGATCTACTGATCTTATCTGTCTATTACAATACTGCACCCATGAGTCCTTTAAATAGATTTGAAAACAAACAATAATTAGAAAAGCAAACTGAAGACTAATTTTAGTCTTTGCATGCAAATTGCTTAGCTCTCTAACTGCTTGAGCTAACTGTTTGATAACTGTTGTGCATGCATGAGGAGTGGAGAAAATATCTCCAGTCTCTAACAAAATAATATATTCTGTGTGTTCGGCTTTATTGCTGCAGTCTCTGTAACTAAGGAAAAAGGAAATGACTATAAATATTTGGAGTCAATCAACTTTGACTTCAATATATTCATGGTAGCACTGCCACATGATGTCTTGTCATTATTTATTTTTATTCCAGTCTTTTCTTTTGTCAATTGGTTTTGAGTGACTTTAAGGTGGAATTTATCATAAATTTAATTAATCTCCATGCAAATGAGGCTGCCACTATTTAATTTTATGGCCAATTAGATGGTTTTTATATTATATAAAATAAAAATCTTTTTAATCGAGGTTTATATGATAGAGCGAAGCTTCAAGATTCATCTCATAAGAAACAAAAGAAATGAATATGATGTTTTGCCCATTCAAACACGAACAAACATGGATTGGCAGTTTACCCACTTCCTAGATTTTTTCTTCCCGAAACAACACTGTTGGATTAGAATTAGTAGGGATGAATGGCTTAATGGCAGATATGGGTACAGGTCTGGAAAACACCTCAAAATTTTTCTTTCTAGCACCCCCTATTCTAACAGGCAGAGTACACGCCTGAAAATCGCCTACCTCATGAGAACCATTTTCGGGCAAACACTAGGATGGTATTGACATAAGCTATTATAGCACTTTTTTTACATGAGACCATTCTTATTGCAACAGCTCTAAAGTTTTAGTAACAATCTTAAAATATAAAATCTACATTCCTTAATAAATAGATCTATTAAGATCTTTAAAAAAAATGGGTTATTTATTTGTTTGTATCATATAAATATTAAGGAGACAAACCTATTTATAATCTCGAAACAAAAAATAAAAAATTATAAAATCAACAAACATAACCTTGGCTTCAACGAGGAAAAACAATTTATAAAACATAAAATACAAAGCTCAAATTTCTTTGTGGAAATACCCCAAACTCCACACAGTTATTTACAACAATCAATAGTTTGCCAATACATATTACAAAATATATCTTATCATTTATAGATACTGGATTGAAATATATCTGAAAGAGTAGGAAACTTGAGAGTGCCTTCTCTGGAAATTATAGGAGTAAATTTCCTCACAATGGGAATATGCATGGTGAGGCCAATCTGCCATTCATTGTCCAAGTCCTAATCCTTTCGATTCTGTAAGATTTTAGGCAGGTAGGGGTAATGGTATAAAGTTTTCTTCAAATCGATGCAAAACAAAGTGCGGATACTGATCCCCAATTCTCTCTAACAGTCTAAATCAACCCAACAACATTTTTGTTCTCATTTTCCCTCTCTCGTCTGGACAAGAAGAGGAGTATGGGAGGAGATATTTAATGTTCTGGCACAATACGCTAGCTAATGTAGACGGGTGCCACACGAATATATTGGTGTTTACATCTGGCCGCCACACAACACACAGCATGTGTATAAAATAGCAGCATGCAGGCTTTCTCACTTTCACTATTTATGTTAAATTCTTTTCGCAGATGTTGGACCACTTTCATTGTCGGATTTGTGTTCATAAAAGGCAATTAGAAAGAGGGGGTATAACTATATTGAGGAGACGAATAAATTGGGAAAATTGGGTGGAGTAGAATAGATGGAATTATTTAAATGTGGTTGGTTTTCAATTAAAGTTATTTGGTTTTTAAAATAATTTTTGTTAATATGTTTATTATTGGTAGTTATTTTGAAGATGTTTGGATGAAATGTATAGTTAATTTTTTTTAGTTTCATTTGGTAATTATTTTCTTCTTATTTATAGAATATATTCCTCTTTCAAATGTATGTTGTGGGCACTTTTTACTACATGAAAGTTAAACTTATCAACTCTCTGTATCTCCTGATAACAATCACCGGTCGACCACTTTTATTACCACCTTTCCTCTTTATCAATGGCTCCTTAACCACAACATTCACATTACATTCAAAAAAAATAAAATAAAAATAAAAATAAAATATTAAATATAATTTCAATTCCTCCCACTCTCCTTGCACCTTTTGGCAACTCCTAGAAGTACTCCACAGTCATACATCGATTGTGAAGGAATTTAATGGTACTCATCGGCATTGATTTTATATATTGATTATTATGTATTTATTACTATATTGCCTATAAAAAAATCACGCTCTTAGTGAAGTAGTTTTGTCGTTTCAAGTGCCGAGTGGGTGGCGATGGAGGTGGATGGCAGGGGGTTTTAGCTGTCCAATGTTGTTTGAGAAGGCCGAGCAGGCTGCAAAGCGAGGATGGAGTTGTTGAGTGCCGCCGTAGAGAATTCTCGTAACCACGACCTGCATAACACAGACCATTTGTGCACGCAGCAAACGCAAACAGCCTTTCCCGAAAACTGCTTTCCAAAAAAGCAGTTGGATATTCCTTCCTGGGTTATGTGGCATGTAAGCCCTCCCCACATGGAGCAGCAACACACTGAAGAAAATAGGTTAACATTTGAGACTGTAATTAAGGAATATCCGCTATGTGAGACGAACACTTATGGTGTAAAACTTGTCTTTGATCTATAACATGTGTATGAGAGAGATCAATTATGAATGGAGTCCAAATTCTGTTATTCTTTTTTACTTTAAGAACATAAATAATATGATAAGAAATTGAAGTCGAAGGATGGGACACATAAATTTTATATTAAATTTAATTTAAACTTATAATTTGGACTTCAATTCAATCTTTGAACTTGAATTTAGAGTTTTGATTTGAAATTAAAATTTGGAAATGAAACATTAGAATTTGGATTTAAATTGAATATTTGAACTTGAATTTAGAGTTTTAATTTTGAATTGACAATTTAAAATTAAATTTGAGTTTGGATTTATAGTAAAATTTGTAATTTTGAAAATGTAATATAGATTTTAAAAGTAAAATTTAATTTTTTATTTAATAATTAAACATTAAATTTGAATATTCAAATTGAATTTAGAATTTGAACATAAAATTGAATTTAGAATTTATAACTTTAATTTTAGTTTAACTAAGGTAATTCAACTTAAGTTTTATAAGTTAGTTTATTTATTTATTTATTTTAAATTAAAGTCAGAAAAAAAATATTTTTAATTTGAAATTCAGAATTTAAGTCTTCAAGTTTAACTTAAATTAAAAATTATAACTTTAAATTCAATTTTAAATTTAAAACTGGTATTCAAAATCTGATTGTTATAATTATAGAATATAATGTCCTGACCATTTTATTAGAGTATTAAAATATTTTATAACTTATAACTCGTAAGTACTTCAATTTTCCACAAAATATGTTATGCACTATATTTTAACTTATTTCAATTACATAAATTTAAACGCAATATTAATAATCTATAAAAATTTAGTAATGTTTATAATAAAACTTAAAATTGAATATAATTTTTTTATTAGATTACATAGTCACTCATGAATTAACTTGGATAGAATCCCAACAATATTATAACATATTAATGTAGAGAGTTTTTCTTCTCTCCACACTGAAGAAACGAAACAAAAATGTAATATTTATACTGAAACTGTTTGTCCACTACATCTAAGACATTTTAAAGTGGAAATATCTCCGTATTTCAAGGTTTCGTTAAATATCTTATCCACTAGATTTTAGTTATTTCAATTAAATAATATTTAATTAAATAGTTTTAATAAATCTTATAGATTTTAAAATATGATATAACATCATAATTGGTGTTGTTTTATTTCTGTCAATATATTTTGGATGATAAAAGTCGAAGAATTATAATGAGATGAGTATGAATGTTTGGTAAATAATTCTCCTAATAAATGTGGAAATTGTCTCATTAGTCTTCAACAATTACACCTGAGTTAACATGGAGCAACATATTCAATTCGAATTAATACTTAAAAAATGGTAATTCCAAAAGTAAAAAAAACTTAAAAATTAAAAGTAAAAATAAATAAATATATCAATAAATCAACGTTACATGTATACTAAAAAAATGCCTTATAAATATACAAATATTTTTAATTACACAAATAATAAAATGGCCAGTACCGATTCGACGCAATTTCTAAATTAATAGATGGGCATTCGATTATTTTGATATAAATAAACGTAGAAATTATGTTAGATTTAAGAGCAAGCCACGTGGATGAAGTCAAAAAAGAAAATTTGCTTGATTTGTTGGCAAAATAATGGTTGGAAGCAACACATCAAATAGATGAGTAGAATGAGGCAGTATGTACCAAGTGAACGACCATTGGTTTTCTAGTTGGATGCTAACAAAACAATTTAAAACTTCTCATAAAATATAGATTAAAGTTTAATTAGTAAATGTAATCTGTATAAAAGAAATTGAAATGGACAAAACCTGTGATAGTCATTCGAATAAAATCTATGTATCTTCTCAATTGTATATTATTAATCATATGGTTTAATTGGTATTTAAAAATGATATCTAGATATTTAGACATTTCAATACTCATAATATATGATAGATTCATCATAATTTTAATAGTATTATAGTTAAAAAAATTGTAAATTTTTCATAAGCGAACAATGTAATGATGTTAGTAATTTAAATTTTTTGTTTTTCCCTTCAAATTATAATATATTCACTGCAATTTGAATAATGTCATAGTTAAATAACTTATAAAATTTTCATAAACTAACAACGTAATGATATTATTAATCTAAATTTTGTTTTTTCCCCCTCAAATTATTTGAAATTGTCAAAAAAAAAAAAAAAACTTATAAATAATATTTTATAAATATAATCATGACAACACTTATTTAAAATTATATAATTTTTTTTGAAATTTTTTTTTAGCTGAATGACACATTTAAAAGCACTTTTGCTTATGATTTCATATACATGGAGAAAACTGTGTCATCCATTGAATGAAATCAACTCATTTTATATATAAACCATTTTCTCGTCCAACTCTATGATACATTTACAATGGTTAAGCATATACATCCACAATACTGGGGTGGATTTTTAAAAAAATGAAATTACCTCATAAAGGTTCTATCCTAGCCTCTTTGTGTGGACACTTATCAACGTAAGAGGGTCAATGTCTAATAAATAATAAATGCAACAAGAAAGGGGAGTTTATTTTAATAACTTAAGCTATATCACTTGGTCATATTTTCTTAAATATATAGAAATAAGGAGTATTAAAAATAATGGTGACATAGACTAAAAACCTAAATTTTCTGTTGATAAAAAACAAATTAAACAACTTATTACATTCATTTATTCTCCAGATTTAACACCTTTTTTGCAAGGTATTTATAAAATAAATCCGTGGTTGTATATTTCTTAAATTTCTATTTATAAACACACATCTGCAATAGAAATTTGTCTAGTCTTCATTATTATTTATAATTTATAAATAGTCCGAATCACAAAATACAAGCTGAAACAGTTTCAGCATATAGAACTAATACACTTACTACATTTTGGCTTAAATACAAGGCATACATTAGGGTTTCACTAATACAATTTATAAGTTGTTTTTTAATTAATCATAAGAGTTCGTAAATTAAAATAAACTATTCCTATGTCACAGAGCTATTTTGGTGTTAGATATTCATCAGAAAAGGCTCCTATAAAAATTTATAAATCTCCTCGTCATTTTTCGTTGTTTAAACATACTCGAATGACGTGTGTGAGAAAATAAAGTATTTTAATACCAGTATAGTATGCATTTTAAATAGAAAATTTCGAAAATTATATAACTCTTTTAATATCAGTTGAACATTAACTAATCAACATTATATCCTACACTAATATTATGAGATAAGTCCCCAAATAATTAAGCTATCTATTCAAGTCATAAACCAGATTCAGAATGATTATTTAATAATTAGAGGCACTATTCTGTCTCTATTTTAAATGAATCCATCAAAGGCCTGAAAACGTTAGACTCTTTATCAATCATACAATAACACAAATTTTCATAATTTATCTATGTTCATTTCGTAAAAAATACTAAGAATAATAAAATTTGCAGGTTAAAAATTAGGCCAATATTAAAAATGTAGATTATATACAAATAAGGAATTATTTGTGAACTCACTATCACAACTTCCCAACTGAATAAGTGCATCGACAAAATTCTGATTAAGCTTTGTATTTCACCAGAGTTGTGACTCAGGATCAGTTGTTAAAACAACTGGGGCATTTACAAGAAGATTTGATACTTCAAGAGATCCCTCATCGAATTCCTCAATAGAATGAGATTTCACATAAGGAAGAAATGCTTATAATGGTTACCGAATACCATTTTTTCTGAAAGATGCCGTTTTTAAAATAATAATTTCTCCATATTACATTATTCAATCGTTTAGACACATAAAATTGGAAATAGATACTTAGAGGTAAATATTGTGACCTATTTTTAACTTAAATAACTTGTTATAAACATTTGACACATGGCCGCATTCTCTCCTATCCTTTTATTTATCTATAGACTTGGCCATTCCTATTTCCTGTTTTTCATATTCAGTCTTTTTAATCTACGCTAGAATGGTCTATTATCCTAAGTAGACCATCTCCTTATAACAAATCACTATTTTATATTTCCTATATCATGACGGAAAGTATCAAACACTAGTGGTTACAAGTTTTGTCCAAGGATACTGGAAGGACTATTTTTCAAATTCAGATATGTCTTATTTCTCAACATATATGTTTTCAATGTTATTTATCTACAGAATTATCCAAATACTCATTTATAAATACACATCAACACATCAAGCGGAATGCCATTCCTATCTCCTATCTAACAAGAACCTAGCATCTAACAATTATCTCTGAAAATAAATTAGAAATCCGTTTTCACATCCTTGGGTACTATCTAAAAGAATTATATATATATATATATATATAATTAATGAACCTATCTTTAACTAATGTTTGAACACTAATGCAAGTTTAAAGTAATTCCAAGTGTGCAAATCCAAAGAGTTTGTTATTACTTTCTACTGGATCAATATTCTCCACACATATCCATAGGTCGGCACTGCATGCGGTTTCAGCCATGTTTATAATATTGGAACATAGAAAATACTCAAATTAGTAAGGAGTGGTACGAGCTATCTAACCCATACGCTAACTTGCTCTTTTATGTAAAAAAGTTTTCAAAAGTGGATCTAGGGTTCCAAGAAAAATGAAAATAAATTTGAATATGTGCAGAAGACTCATAACCAATAAACATTGAAAAATCATTTTTAAGAGCAATCAATATAATATATGGTAGAATAGAATGAAAAAACTCTCTAGTATAAAATGGTTAGGATCAGATATTGAAGCTATTTGGACTTTGCCAATAGTGTCCTAGCATATTTTGATAGTCTGCCTCCTAAGCTAAATAGTCACATAGACATTTTATGACATTTCAAGTGGCTGTGATTAAGAAGTGAGAAGAAAAGAACATAATATAAACTAAGTGCCTTCTCTGTACTAAAGATGTATATTTATTTAATCCAATTAGTATATATTTATCAATTCATATTTTTATGTGGAATACTCGATTTTATAAATTTTTAATTTCAATAGCTCAAAACTTGTTTAAATTTATTAAATAAATCATAAGTTTAAAAAAAAAGTGAACATGAGAGTATTAAAATGATAGTATAATCATTTGTGCCTTCTTGGAGTACATATATGTGTGTAAATTTGACCTTCACCTATGTGCCTATGACATGTAAATGAATTCCTCAATGAGACATTAATAGGGCTTCTAATAGATGAAAACCTATAAAGAGAAATGTTGGGGAGTATAATGGGTTGAGAAAAATACATTCATCCCCATGATGATTGAGCATAGCCTACATATCTAATACTTTGAGGAGATAAATCTATCCCACATATTTCTTTCACTTAGAGTGGTTAGTGAGATTATACTCCTTTTCTTACATGTATGAATTTAGAGATGCATTGAATACTTGATAATGGTTTGGTTGACCTAGATTGAATATGCTCTTAACTTGGCCACAAGATACTTCCAATGAATAGAATAAAATTTGGCAAGAAGTGGAAATGTTTTCTCAATGTACAATAATATAAGTGTCCCTCAATAATTAAATTTACAAGTGATAGAATAAGTTACTTAGATCTACCTTTATAGCAATCCAAACGGTTATAAAATCATGCTACATTTCCTAAAAGTACAAAACTAATTGTATGGGAGGGCTTGATATAAAAAAATATTTGCTTCTATGGTAGAATACACGATCAATCCGTAAGGACAATTTCAAATGCTAGTGGATTGTTCGATTCAAGTTGATTTTGTCCTTGAAGGGAAACATTTGAAATTGAGGATCTAGGATGTTTGTATATATGGTTATAAAGGTTTTCAATGATCAAGAACTTTTTTATGTTTATAAAAACAACTTATAAAGTTTAGGTCCATAAAGGTACTTATTATAGAGTGAGGTGTGAAATAAAACCAATTTAAGTGTTCAAGTCAATTAATCTAAAAGTTGGCCAAAATTGACATTATCAAGTATTCAATACCAAATCTGAGTGGATAAATTTCAACGAATTTAGTATAGAAATGAAATTTATAGAATACAAAGAAAGATATAGCTGAACTCCTAAAAAAATATTTGAATTTAATAAAATACTTCATTTGTGAAAGGTACCTTAATCTATCAAACCATGCAAACAAAACATGAAGTAGTCATTTTTTTTTCATTTCAAATTTGAAAAATATTGAACTTTAGAAATTGAAATTTTTGAAAAGAGAAACAAGGGATAAATACATTTATATGTGTTATTTTTTTGGCTTTTGTAAATTTTCATGAAGATGATGCTTCCTTTAAATCATGTGAGAATTGGTTATTCCCATGAAGCACAAGGAGAGATTTGTTCATAATTTGAACCAATGGTGGGTTGAAGGTGATCATGCCCCAATTTTAATTGAACATGTATATAAAATATAACCCACTAGGGGATGAAGGAAACATCAATTTGAGATTTTGGTCTTCGTATCCCACATATAGAAATTAATTAGAATCTAATATGTTTTTGGATGTTGTAATGATAGAGATAATTGAATCTCCAAGTTAATCATTATGCACTTTAACTAAATTAACCATTACAGATAAATTCTAGATTCAATTTTCACTATGTTCTTAAGTTGATCAAAATAGAATAGAGAACATCCATTATCTTGCCATGATTGTAGATATAAAATAACATTTAAATTATGGCATGAATCTTTATAACTTCCCCATGTAATAAATGTAGAGCATATTAGTATATGTAGATGAAAATATTTCAAATTTTGTTCTCAAGTTTTGCATGAGTCTATTTCATGCACCCAAAATGTATGAAATTTTACTTTACTATTGTCATGTGAATGCACATGTATGACATATGGCCTTATAATTTGTAACAATAACTAAATTTTAAACCATTATAAATTAGTTAAAATTATATTATGTATGCAAAACATAATTTTGATCATATAGAATTATCTCTTTATGAAACATCCCACTGAAATATATGCCTTTTAAGGTGAGAGAAGTGTGTAGAAAGTGAAGTATATTAAAAGGAAATTTAATTATATTATGAATTTCAAAATATAATCATTAAAATCATAACATATGTAAAAATGTATGTTGTCGTAGTAAGTTATGT
>JARHVA010005446.1:752500-772500 GCA_037957365.1 Torreya grandis | reverse complement strand
TATCCATATTGATTATTCCTGAATCATCACAATGAAATTATGCATATAATTTATTTGTAGATTTTACCGTATAAATTAATAAGCAATAATTATGATGTAGTGTTCTCAATCAATAATATAATATTTACCTATTCTACATAAAAAAAATATTTTTTTTGTGATGCAGAGTGGTGAAGAAGATAGGTTATATACCTAGGCATAGAGATAATAGAGATTGTGTGAAGGAAGAAAATGTTGATTTTTATTTTTTTTTACTTCTCCTTTTGATGTTTCTATTCTAGTCCTTACCCCTCCAACATCGATCCCTCTCTATCGTTGAACCCTTGTCTCCACCTACATTGATCTTCTTCTCCCTTTCTCCCTTTTGAAAGCATCGATCTTTTTTCTACCTTGCAACCTTCCTCCCTTTCCCCAAAGCATCGACATTTATCTATAACCCTTTTCTTTACATAGAACTTCCCCTCACTTGAGTGTTCATTATCTTTTCTCCCTTCATCACATTTTTTGGATTATTCCTTTAAGTGGCAGTCGATGGTTTTTAACTAGAATTATTTAACTTTTTATGTGGTCGACATGGAAATTTATGTGGCAGTGATCTCTCCCTACCATATATTAAGGCATTGATATTTATTTATAGCTTTTATTAATGCAAATTATCCTTCTTTCACATGTAAAATCTCTCCCTCATAGTGTGTTGATTTGTTTTCACCCTTTAATTATGGTTTTTTACTATTTATTTATGTGGTAGTTCTCCAAGTGTTATCCTCTCTTTATGATTGGATTATAACTTGACTCAACAATTTATTGACTATTACTTATGTGGCTATGATGTGGCAGATCCTTTATAAGTGGCATGAGCTTAAAGTGGTTATGGTTTTAGAGGTGGAGTGATTTTAATTTTGAACATGAATTTTATTATTGTTCTCTCTATGTTATGTTAAGTTAGATTAATCTTATCTTAACATTTGTTAGGTTTAAATTAAGTGTAATTAATTAATAACCTAAAATTATTTATAATTTATAATTAATTAATAATCTTAAAAATTATTTATGAAAATATAATTAATTAAAAAAATTGAACTCTTAAATTATTTATGAAATATATATATTTTTTTAAGTATTAAAATTAAAATAATAGAACAAAAGAAAAGTTCCTTTTATAAAAAAAATAAATTTTGATGATTTTCCAATATTAATCCATTCACCTCATTAAATTTTCTTGTTCACAATTGCAAATCATGACAAGGTTGCATATATACATTTCTACGAAAGGAAAAAGCTTTAAATGAATTGTACCTTGCTTTCATGATTTCCCATCAGTCTACTTGATAGACCTTTGAAATCAACACAAGAGTTAAGTTATCTTGATAATCAACTTATTTTGACTAAATGAGGTCCAAATGCACTTAAATTATGAGCACGATTCCATAGTGAAAGAAGAGAGATTGTGACAATGTATGTATGTACGTATGTATGTATGTATGTATGTATGTATGTATGTATGTATGTATGTAATATTATATTATATTATATAATATATCTTTTAATATAGTTTTAAATTTTCAAACATCAAAATTGTAAATCGTACATCTTTTTACTAAGAATCACAATGGCCTTGTAGAAATAGGTGAGTGTCCAAATGCCACACCATAAACACCTATTGAGTTACTCACAGAACCTCTGTTGATATGATAACCCTGATATGTATTGTAGTTTAAAATTTTAAAAAAAAAGGTGAAAATGATTATCTCACAAGAGACATGTTGATGATGATGAGGAGTGCACCAACTCTACCACCACTAGTCACTATGATACCTACTCTGTAACTCTGCTAATTAAAAAATTGTCTCGTAATAGAAAGTTCAATTTTCACAATGAATTTTATATTTCTACTTTATTAATGGTTACGATGATCATGTCATGAGGTTATGGGTTACAATATTTTTATGTTTTTATTTGGTTTATTGTTCATTTAATATTCAAACAATGGCAATAACATTTTCGTGTTGTTTTTTCTCTACTATTTCATAATAGATACTCATAATAAATATTAGTATCATGGGTTATTATTGGAGGAAAAAAATAAACTATCATACATACATGAAAGAAGAATAAATTACCATTGAATCTCTAACAACACATGTTTTAGAAATATTACATTAAATCTTTTATACATATTATTATAATATGTTATATAATTATATTGTCAATATAATGTTATAGTGTTATTGCAATATAAATTAGTAGATGTTAAATAATAGTGTTATTATAAATATTATATCATGTTAATCATATATTAATATGTAATATATTTTATTATTATAAATTAAAAATATTATTGTACACTATATTATTAAATTATATCAATATTAACGTGTAACAGAGAGTATAATAAAATATATTAAATTATAATAGTAGATTTCTTCTTTTGTTTTTTAAATTAAAAAAATGTTACGTTAGGAATTGAAATTATAGTCATTTATTAGTTAAATGAAAAAAAAGTTACATATAACATTGAGGTAATTTGAAGTAATATGGTGACATGGCAGATGAACATGCAAACCAAGTGTCAAGGTAACTCAGGTTACCAGTGGCAACCACCGTGAGTCAGCTAGTTTTTATTTCATCTGCATTTTATAATATCTACTATTTAACATCATTTTTATTTAACAGGTAGACTTGTTCTATCCTTTTAGAATATTACAATTTAAATCAATTTATTTCATCATGGAAATATTTATAGTAGGGTAGATTCAAATAAATTAAAGAGGTAAGAGCATTATCTTTGCTAATGCATTATTAACTACTAGTAAGGTGTTAGGCGTTAGTCTAATAACTATTTGTGATAACATTATGTCATTATGTCATTTAACACTGGAAAAAGTTTTACATTTTTTTTACGCATTCGATTCATGAACATGTGAATCTTATAGGCTTCTATGTAATTTTTTCACATATTGTTGAACTGAACACCTCAAAGTAAGCTTCAAAACTATTTCCAGGGTTAAGTAACATAATGCTTAATGAATCAATAGAGACAAAAATTAGTAAGAGTAGTAATAATTAATATTGATTTTAATAATAACATTGTCTTGTGCCCCTTGGTAATGTGATGGAGGTTTCGGTCATTCTTTAAACATGGTAATAAACTTGTATGTCATTTGCAGCTCACCAACAACTGGGTTTTGCACAATGTAATAGAATAGAAAACCCATAAAAAGAATTAGTAAAAGGTGCAAACGAAATAGGTCTCATATACCACAGGCATTAGATGGCTCATATTGTTCTAGCCAAATATGTAGGAATAAAGAAAAAATACTGTAGAAATAAAATAATAGACAAAATTTTGATTGCTACGGTAATTCTGGAAAACAAGAATTTTATTGATCTTTCTTGATCTTGCAGATCTTGCTTCTCTTGCTTGATCTTCTAATCTTCTTGATCTTCTGATCTACTGATCTTATCTATCTACTACAATACTGCACCCATGAGTCCTTTAAATAGATTTGAAAACAAACAATAATTAGAAAAGCAAACTAAAGACTAATTTTAGTCTTTGCATGCAAACTACTTAACTCTCTAACTGCTTGAGCTAACTATTTGATAATTGTTGTGCATGCATGAGAAGGAGTGGATAAATTATCTCCAGTTTCTAACGCTCCCCCTTAATTTCTACCACTAACTACTTCAGCATTTATAATGCCTAAATTTTGTCTAAGATAATCAAAGGTCTCCTTTGCTAATGCCTTTATGAATATATCTACCAATCATGCGGAATACACCACCTTGCAAAATGCATCACCTTATATGTGGAATACACCACCTTGTAAAATACATCGCCTTACATTTGGAATACACCACCTTGTGAAATACATCGCCTTACATGTGGAATACACCACCTTGCAAAATACATCACCTTAAATGTGGAATACACCACCTTGTGAAATACATCACCTTATATGTGGAATACACCATCTTGTGAAATACATCACCTTATATGTGGAATACACCACCTTGCAAAATATATCACCTTATATGTGGAATACACGACCTGATATAGCCTAGATTAAGGCTACAAATAAATACAATTGCTTAATGAGCGTTCACTCAGCATTTAAGACTGAGGAGTAGCCTGTCAAAAGGCTATCAATAGATATGCTTATGTCCAACACTGCAACCTTCCTACTTGCTTACCTTTCTTTCACCTGATGCTTAATTGTTCAGGTTTCCTCTCAGGAATCTGCTAGGATCTTTCCACATTGGTCTAGATTTGCCAATGATTAGCCTAATCTTTAGACACTTTGATAGCTTCACTTATTGTTCAACACACACACTTTCACAGCTTCACTCGTTGTGTAACACAAGCTCTGTGGAGCTCATCTTTTCAAACATGGCACTACGACCATCAATGCTATAATCTGAAGACAATGAATGATTGCATTTCTCACCTCTACCACTTGATTATTTTTTACCAGACCCGATTGTCTCCTTTACGACATCAAAAACTATTATCGGGGGTCTCTGTCCCATGCATCCAAATAGCTTCTCTTTTTCCAATGTTCAGATGTCAATGAGCTATGACTCTTTCTTCCTTCTGTCAACTGGGCACTCCAATAAAAGACTGCGCTTTGTTCAGTTGACTACTCTACGCAACTCATTTGAAGGCAAAACTCTGTTCAGCAGATTGCGCAAGAAGATAGGCAGATCTTTTTTATCTTCAGACGTATCATCCCACTCAACATCGAGAGCAGAGTCAGCATGTTTAGGTAGTGATTGTGCTTTTTAGCTGTGCCTTGACCGCAAACTACAATCTTTATCACCTTCCCACGCTTCAGGGTTTTTCTTCTATGGTGATGACTTTTATATAGCAACTTATTCTTTGGCAGTGCTTCTCCAACGTGGCTGCATCTCTTCTAGATAGCAGCAGCGCTCTTACAAGCTCCTTGGCTATGCTTCACTTGCTACGGCTTTCTAGCCAAGAAAAATTTAAAACATAAAATAGTGATCTCTTTGGGTTGTTTTAGCCCCTGATGTTGTACCTCTAACCTGAAGCTATTCCTTTCTTCTCCCTAGATCTTCTCTACAAGGCTCTGATACCAATTTGTAGGAATAAAGAAACAATACTGTAGAAATAAAATAACAGACAAAATTCTGATTGCTACAGCAATTTTGGAAAACAAGAATTTTATTGATCTTTCTTGATCTTCTGATCTACTGATCTTATCTGTCTATTACAATACTGCACCCATGAGTCCTTTAAATAGATTTGAAAACAAACAATAATTAGAAAAGCAAACTGAAGACTAATTTTAGTCTTTGCATGCAAATTGCTTAGCTCTCTAACTGCTTGAGCTAACTGTTTGATAACTGTTGTGCATGCATGAGGAGTGGAGAAAATATCTCCAGTCTCTAACAAAATAATATATTCTGTGTGTTCGGCTTTATTGCTGCAGTCTCTGTAACTAAGGAAAAAGGAAATGACTATAAATATTTGGAGTCAATCAACTTTGACTTCAATATATTCATGGTAGCACTGCCACATGATGTCTTGTCATTATTTATTTTTATTCCAGTCTTTTCTTTTGTCAATTGGTTTTGAGTGACTTTAAGGTGGAATTTATCATAAATTTAATTAATCTCCATGCAAATGAGGCTGCCACTATTTAATTTTATGGCCAATTAGATGGTTTTTATATTATATAAAATAAAAATCTTTTTAATCGAGGTTTATATGATAGAGCGAAGCTTCAAGATTCATCTCATAAGAAACAAAAGAAATGAATATGATGTTTTGCCCATTCAAACACGAACAAACATGGATTGGCAGTTTACCCACTTCCTAGATTTTTTCTTCCCGAAACAACACTGTTGGATTAGAATTAGTAGGGATGAATGGCTTAATGGCAGATATGGGTACAGGTCTGGAAAACACCTCAAAATTTTTCTTTCTAGCACCCCCTATTCTAACAGGCAGAGTACACGCCTGAAAATCGCCTACCTCATGAGAACCATTTTCGGGCAAACACTAGGATGGTATTGACATAAGCTATTATAGCACTTTTTTTACATGAGACCATTCTTATTGCAACAGCTCTAAAGTTTTAGTAACAATCTTAAAATATAAAATCTACATTCCTTAATAAATAGATCTATTAAGATCTTTTAAAAAAATGGGTTATTTATTTGTTTGTATCATATAAATATTAAGGAGACAAACCTATTTATAATCTCGAAACAAAAAATAAAAAATTATAAAATCAACAAACATAACCTTGGCTTCAACGAGGAAAAACAATTTATAAAACATAAAATACAAAGCTCAAATTTCTTTGTGGAAATACCCCAAACTCCACACAGTTATTTACAACAATCAATAGTTTGCCAATACATATTACAAAATATATCTTATCATTTATAGATACTGGATTGAAATATATCTGAAAGAGTAGGAAACTTGAGAGTGCCTTCTCTGGAAATTATAGGAGTAAATTTCCTCACAATGGGAATATGCATGGTGAGGCCAATCTGCCATTCATTGTCCAAGTCCTAATCCTTTCGATTCTGTAAGATTTTAGGCAGGTAGGGGTAATGGTATAAAGTTTTCTTCAAATCGATGCAAAACAAAGTGCGGATACTGATCCCCAATTCTCTCTAACAGTCTAAATCAACCCAACAACATTTTTGTTCTCATTTTCCCTCTCTCGTCTGGACAAGAAGAGGAGTATGGGAGGAGATATTTAATGTTCTGGCACAATACGCTAGCTAATGTAGACGGGTGCCACACGAATATATTGGTGTTTACATCTGGCCGCCACACAACACACAGCATGTGTATAAAATAGCAGCATGCAGGCTTTCTCACTTTCACTATTTATGTTAAATTCTTTTCGCAGATGTTGGACCACTTTCATTGTCGGATTTGTGTTCATAAAAGGCAATTAGAAAGAGGGGGTATAACTATATTGAGGAGACGAATAAATTGGGAAAATTGGGTGGAGTAGAATAGATGGAATTATTTAAATGTGGTTGGTTTTCAATTAAAGTTATTTGGTTTTTAAAATAATTTTTGTTAATATGTTTATTATTGGTAGTTATTTTGAAGATGTTTGGATGAAATGTATAGTTAATTTTTTTTAGTTTCATTTGGTAATTATTTTCTTCTTATTTATAGAATATATTCCTCTTTCAAATGTATGTTGTGGGCACTTTTTACTACATGAAAGTTAAACTTATCAACTCTCTGTATCTCCTGATAACAATCACCGGTCGACCACTTTTATTACCACCTTTCCTCTTTATCAATGGCTCCTTAACCACAACATTCACATTACATTCAAAAAAAATAAAATAAAAATAAAAATAAAATATTAAATATAATTTCAATTCCTCCCACTCTCCTTGCACCTTTTGGCAACTCCTAGAAGTACTCCACAGTCATACATCGATTGTGAAGGAATTTAATGGTACTCATCGGCATTGATTTTATATATTGATTATTATGTATTTATTACTATATTGCCTATAAAAAAATCACGCTCTTAGTGAAGTAGTTTTGTCGTTTCAAGTGCCGAGTGGGTGGCGATGGAGGTGGATGGCAGGGGGTTTTAGCTGTCCAATGTTGTTTGAGAAGGCCGAGCAGGCTGCAAAGCGAGGATGGAGTTGTTGAGTGCCGCCGTAGAGAATTCTCGTAACCACGACCTGCATAACACAGACCATTTGTGCACGCAGCAAACGCAAACAGCCTTTCCCGAAAACTGCTTTCCAAAAAAGCAGTTGGATATTCCTTCCTGGGTTATGTGGCATGTAAGCCCTCCCCACATGGAGCAGCAACACACTGAAGAAAATAGGTTAACATTTGAGACTGTAATTAAGGAATATCCGCTATGTGAGACGAACACTTATGGTGTAAAACTTGTCTTTGATCTATAACATGTGTATGAGAGAGATCAATTATGAATGGAGTCCAAATTCTGTTATTCTTTTTTACTTTAAGAACATAAATAATATGATAAGAAATTGAAGTCGAAGGATGGGACACATAAATTTTATATTAAATTTAATTTAAACTTATAATTTGGACTTCAATTCAATCTTTGAACTTGAATTTAGAGTTTTGATTTGAAATTAAAATTTGGAAATGAAACATTAGAATTTGGATTTAAATTGAATATTTGAACTTGAATTTAGAGTTTTAATTTTGAATTGACAATTTAAAATTAAATTTGAGTTTGGATTTATAGTAAAATTTGTAATTTTGAAAATGTAATATAGATTTTAAAAGTAAAATTTAATTTTTTATTTAATAATTAAACATTAAATTTGAATATTCAAATTGAATTTAGAATTTGAACATAAAATTGAATTTAGAATTTATAACTTTAATTTTAGTTTAACTAAGGTAATTCAACTTAAGTTTTATAAGTTAGTTTATTTATTTATTTATTTTAAATTAAAGTCAGAAAAAAAATATTTTTAATTTGAAATTCAGAATTTAAGTCTTCAAGTTTAACTTAAATTAAAAATTATAACTTTAAATTCAATTTTAAATTTAAAACTGGTATTCAAAATCTGATTGTTATAATTATAGAATATAATGTCCTGACCATTTTATTAGAGTATTAAAATATTTTATAACTTATAACTCGTAAGTACTTCAATTTTCCACAAAATATGTTATGCACTATATTTTAACTTATTTCAATTACATAAATTTAAACTTTACAATTTGCCTATCAAGGGACTTCATAACCAAGATATGTGGCTACCTCTCAGTGGACTAGTATTTCTTATCCTTTTAAAACAAGTTATGGGGCTAAGTTCATAATTAGGATTCAACCCATTGCAAGGTTTCATATTGACCCTTACATTGAGACAAGTTGCAATTTAAATTATGTGACCTATGAATAAAAGAGATCTATTTTGGATGATGTCACTTCTTTAAAGCTTAAAGGTATTTCAAACTTGTATCTTGATGAATATGGAACTAATAATTATGATCATGATACCTATGCTTTTGTGGAAGAAACTAATTTAGGAGTATATTGTATAGATGAAGAAGGAGTAATAACACCTCTACTTACCAAAGAAGAGGGTGAAGATGATGTGATGTGGAAGATGTTTTTCGATGGTTCAAGAAGTAAAGTTGGTGTAGGATCTAGGGTTATGTTGGTATCCCCATCTAAACAAAAATATTATACTTCATATATATTTTATTTTAGTTTTAATTTTAATGTGGTTGAATATGAAGGTTTAATTCATGGTCTTTAGTGGGCAAGGAGAAAAGGAATCAAGAACTTGTAAGTATATGGAGAGTGAATAGGTGTTACATTAGGTGAGGAATGTGGATTCTAAAAAAAAACCCTTTGATTAAGTTATATAATCACATGATATGGGATTTTATAGAAAACTTTGATGCATTCAATATTCAATCAGTCCCAAGGGAGTAAAATAGTCATGTTGATAGACTAGCTACCATAGGAGCTCAATTTGATACCCCAACTGACATAAAAGATGAGGGAAAATATTCTCATATTAAGGTCATTATTAGACCTTATATACCTAATAATTAAGTATCTTGGTAAGTATTTGATAGTGACAAACACATTGCATGCTTCTTGCAAAATCAGGCTGAGTTATCTTCAAGGAATCAAAGGAGGCTCCAAGAATAATTGGGTGATCCAATTTTGTAACTAATAACCAATAAGATACCTAAGGGTTTGGTGAAATTATAAACTATCTTCAATGAAAATGATAAAAAAAAATAATGATAAAGTGATTATGTCTATAAAAGAGGAGGATTCTGGAAGAGCCTTGATCTTCAAGGACAAACTCCTCAAACTAGGCAAAGTATGTTCTACATTAGAGAAACAAGTATTTATTGAGATATGTAGAGATTTTGGTGATATATTTGCTTGAGAATATAAGGACCTCAAAATATTTGATCCTATAATAGAATACCATACCACTGAGTTGGAACTTTGTGTTAAATTGGTTAGATAGAAGCAAAGACCCATCAACACTTAGGTTGATAAACTCATGAGGTTAGAACTTATCAAAATACTTTAATTTAAGATAATATTTACCATCAAGAATTCAACATGGGTAGATAACTTTGTGATTTTTAGAAACAATAACAAGAGATAATAATTTATGTGATTCCATGGGTAGTTAATTTAGATATCTTAATAGAGTGTCACTTAAAGGTCACTATCCTCTACCATCAATGGAGTAGTTTTTTAAAATGGTTTTAGGTTCTCAATAGTTTTCTCTTCTAGATGGATATTCAGGTTATAATCAGATTTTAGTCTATGAATATGATCAGTTTAAGACAAAATTCACTATTAAATGGGGGTATTTTGCTTATAGTAAGATGCCCTTTCATTTGTCCAATGTTGGTCTCACATTTCAAAGAGCAGTGGACATGACCTTCAAAGGTTTGATCAATGAGATGTTATTGGTTTATCTAGATGATATAAAAATGTTTTATAAAGATTATAATAAACACATTAAACACTTGAGGAAATTATTTAAAAGATGTGAGTAGTATGGAGTATCTCTTATCAAATGAAGTGCATATTTTCTATTCATGAAGGTAAGCTCTTAAGGCATATTGTTTCTAAATATGGTTTGACAATTGATCCTGAAAGAATAGAGGCTATTCTAATCTTATCATTTCCATTTCATAATAAATTTCTTTGAATTTTATTAGGTAAGATAAAATTTTTAAGGAGTTTCATACCTAGTTTTGCATCTTTGATGAAACCTATCAAAGCTATGCTCAGGAAGAACCAAGCCATTTCTTAAACCAAAGAGGGTAATAGAAACTTTGAGGCAATAAAGAAAGAAATTGTAAAATATTTTACTCTTTCAAATCCTAATTTTACTAAATACTTCATGTTGTATTCATTTTCTAACCTTGATACTATCTTAGCCATATTGATGCAAAAGAATGATGAGGGTGTGGAGCAACCAATTGCATTCTTTAGTCAAGGTTTAGAAGATTATGAAGTCAAGTACACCTTTATGGAGAAACAAGTCCTTTATGTTTTAAGAGGAATAAATAAGTTTATACATATGGTTTCAAATAATAATATCCATGTTATGGTCTCTCATCCTATCACCAAAGAGTTTCTTTTGAGAAAACATCTTAGCGAAAAGAGGGCAGGGTGGATCACTAAGGTAATGGAGTATGATGTTGATATCAAAGTGAAAAAATTGGTAAGGGTTAAAGGCCTTTTTGAACATATTTATTTATTTCTTCATGTGTCAAAGGAATAAGTTCTATTCAATCATAATTATTCCCAATCAGCTAGTTCATTACCTCTACATAGTTAGACAAGGGATGTGATCAGATTTCTTTAAAATGGTGAGTATCCTAATAATATGAGTATATCATAAAGGAGATATTTTAGATTGAGATATATTACCTTTCATCTTGTGGATAGTGTAATTTTTAAGAGGGACAAAATTGGTTTTCTATTGAGGTGCATTGATAATGATTAGTTTGGAGTGTTACTTGAGAAGTCTCATGATGGGATAGTAAGAGGTCATTTGCCTCCAAAAACCACAACTACCAAGATCATGAGGGTTGGATATTATTAGCCTAGCCTCTTCAAGGACTACCATGCTTTGGTGAGAAGGTGTGGAAAATGTGCCTTCTTTGTAGGAAAACAAAAGATTGTAGGTCTTCTATTGAAGCCAATCCAAGTTGATCAACCTTTCATGCAATGGGGTCTTGATTTCATTGGCATGATAAATCCCCCATCAAGTTATAGTCATAAATTCATACTCATAGAAATTTAATATTTTACAAGATGTATTGAGGCCATAGTATTTTAGGAAGCCAATGAGAATGCTATCTTGGATTTCTATGAGAGCATCATAACAAGCTCTGACATTCCTACTATTATTTTAGATAATGCTCTTACTTTTGTGGGTGCTAAGATAGTTCATTAGGTAAATAGTAATGGAATATTTTTGAATAATTCATCCAACTATTACCCTCAAGGTAATGGATTGGCTGAATCTACTAATAAAATTTTGATCAGAATCATCAAGAGAAACTTGGAGTATAACCAAAGAGCTTGACACACCAAATTAAAGGCAACATTATGGGATGATAGGATAAATCCCAAGATCTCAATAGGGAATTCATTTTTTTTAATTGTTTATGGAAGGGAATCTAGGTTGTCTATCTCTCAAGAGTTTCCTTCCTTAGAATTAGCACATTCATTAGATTTGCTTGAGAATACCTCAATGGACATGATATTGACATAATTAATGGAGTTACAAGAGACTAGAGATAAATCTCATCAAGCTATGGAGCATCACCAAATAATAATGAAGAGATATTTTGATAACAAGGAAGCTCCAAGATAATTTCAAGAAGGTGACATGGTATTGAAATGGGATGAATATAGAGCTAAAGTAGGGAGACATACCAATTTTGATGCCCTATGGAGTGGACCATCTATCATCATCAAGTACAAGGAAAGAAACTCTTTCTGGTTAAAAAGGATGAATGGAGAAGAAATGCATATCCCTATGAATGGGATACATTTGAAACCATTATAATTAGAACTAGAGGTTAGTATTGTAAATAATAGATTAGGTGTGTGTTTCCTTTCTTATTGTGTTGTGTTTCAATAAGTGCTTTTGAAGCACATGTGTGTTTCTATTTTTTGTCTTGTTCCTATTGTTTTCTATGGTTTGGTGTGTTGTAGAGGTATTTTTTATGTCAAGAATATATACTTGTGACTTTTTAACCCGATGGATAGTATTAGGCAACTGGTCATGACATAGAAAGCATGCCACCCTTCGAAAATTGCCAAATATGTTAACAATTTTTACCTCAGACAAAAATGGGTCAACCCCTATAGGTAGAATATTGTATAAGAGATTTTTATATTGTTATACGGTATGTTTTATCTCATTTAATTTCCTTTCATATGCAATTATAGCTTTGGTCATAGTCTAGCTTAGTAGTTATGTCATTTGGAGTCTTAAGGGTCATTTTAGAGTCATATATGCAAGTGGCAGATTTTCATGGTGAATGAATAGTTATAAGAATAAGTCGAGAAAATCCTTAGTTTAAACTTAATAAATATTTAAAATTTTGGATAAGTGTTAGAAGACATTTTTAGATAAATTGTTCCACACAATATCTACAACAAAAGTTTGAAGACATTTTTTTCTTTTAGAGAAATTGTTCCACACAAAAGTTTTGACAAAAAGGTACAAGGGAATGAATTATTTCGAGAAAATTATTTTCAAAATTTGGATAAGGCATGGATTTTTTTTGAGGAAAATTCTTCATGAAAATTTTCCTAAATATTGAATTATTTTGAACATTTTATCTATGGAAAAAGACTAAGTACATAAATCTTTCAGGAAAATTATCCAAGATAATTTCCCTAAGGACACATTTCTTTCAGATAAAATGTCTGAGACAATCTTTTTGAAGGCACATTTATTTTTGAAAAAATGTTCAAATCAAAATTTCCTTGTGAAAATATTGAATTTATTTATTTAATACATTTTTTTTAATGCAAAAGGCCCCCAGACATGATTCTTTTAGAGAAAGTATATGAGATAAAATGTCTATATCAATATGCTGATGCAAAGCTCTAAGGGAATTGAATGTTTTTAGAGAATTTATTTATCCAAACCTTAAAAATTTATCCAAATATGATCCCATAGTCTTCATAAGCTCATAATAACATGGACCAAACTAACATAATATTAGGAACTCATTATCACCTCAAAAGATCAAATCAAAATGACTTGTGCAAGTAAAGGCAAGACCATCATCAAGATGTCATGGAAACTAGACTGAACCATTTCACATTGGCAACAAATATGGTTATAGTATTGAGACCATCCAAAATCAGGGTCCTTAGTGCCAAGATCATTCTCTACATGTTTAATACCCAGATGAGTCTTTTATCTCAATATTTAGGCCTTCAAAGTTAATCTTGTCAAGTCTAAGGAACTAGTCCATCGTACACATCACATGGAAATGAGTTGGACAACTTGATTGTGCATTTTTTTATCTTCACTTATGAAACCACACAAGGTAAAGTCTTACAATGCCATGGATCCTTCATGCCAAGATCATATCCTGAAAGTTCCATGTTCACACAAGCTTTCTATTTCAAGTTATAAGCTTTTAAAGTTGGACCTAAAACATAAGACATTCATGCTAACATCAATTTTGAGATTTTTAAAGTAATTTTTTGAGTTCAAAAGGTCCTTAAAATGTTCAATGTTGATCAATATCTTAAACTCTTAGGTTGACACTTGAGATCCAATCATTTATGATGAGGTCAAATGAGTCAAAAGGTCCCTAGGTTAAAGCCATTTAAAGAGATACATGTTGGATAAAATATGATGGTGTAGATCAATTGAGGATAAATTTAATGATGTAAACTTAGCTAAAAATGAGGTGGGTCCAAGAAAAATATGATGGTCCACATTGCATCACACATATATATCCAACAGTGAGAGATAAGTAAAAATGTCAAAGAGCTCAAGAGGCCCGCATGTGGCACAAGCATGAAGTTTGATAGACTGATAATAAGATTTTGAGATCAACACATGATTTATAAGTGGTATGATCATGTTATTAACGGTAGGAAATCAATGGGCTGCTCTTATTTGTACCACATAGATCAATAGTGTGCAAAAGGTCAAATGGTTAAGATCTGATAGTGGGGATCTATGAGACCAATGGGAATAAAGATAAATAAGGGAATTTTGATTGGTTTGAGTTAGTTTTTGATAGACAAAGACTAGTTTTGGATGGAAATAAACAAGGTATTATAGGGTCAATCGATCTACCATTAGAGCTTGATAAAACTACAAGGAATGGACATAACCATGTAGTCAAGTATAGAGAACATAAAAGGATGACATTAAAGCTAAATATGGGCCTCTGGTTAGATATTTTATATTATGCAAGGATATTTATATGATTATGTTTTCCATTTTTTAAGAGGATCCATGTGTATGGTGAATCCTTAGTTCTTATAGAGATAAAGTGAGTCGATTTGGACCTATTATAATCAAGAGAGGGGCTATATAGTCTATAGGTCTACATCAATGTGACAACTATAGGAAAATGAATAATCTGAGATTGGTTTTCTATCCATAGTGGACCTATGAACATGGGGATGATATTGAGCATGATCTATCTTGAACAAGAGCTAGCATTTTAAAAGATGCCATGGAAGCATAAATGTAGAACTCAACGATTCCCTATTTAGGACCAACTACATGAAAGGGAGCCTTCTCTCCACTTTTTCACACCATGATGAAATAATTAAGAGTAGTTAGCACCAGCACAAAGCTCTAATGGATGGATCTAATTGTCCCAACTACATTGGTTTCAGGACCTATCTTTGAACAACTTGATCCCATTATTGCAACCATTAGGTAGCATTGATGAAGGAATAATGTAACTATACAACCACATGAATTGACCCAAATCAACCAAAAGATTTAAATGAGCATAATTTGTAAGATCAGTTATAACTATGGTTCAAATTGAGATGAGCTCTTTGATTACTCTTTGCGTACTAAAGTCTTTCTCTACAAGTATTTTATTATATGAATATATCTTTTGAGATATTGATTATCATCCCTCAGGATGGTATGACTAAAACATACCAAAAATTTTATTCTACACATATTAAAGTAGTTAATAGAGCATTATTAGTTATTTACTAATCTATGATTAGTGTTTCATAATTATTTTATATGAAAACGTGGTTGTCATTTTCCCTTTATAGGTCTATGTCCAACCTAAGTGCTAATAAACTTTCCTTGCAGGTCATATACTGTGTCTTAAGGTTGATGTCTCATGTATAGTGTAGATAAATAGACTGTAAGTGTTTTCAATCAAGCCTTACCCTCATTTATATCTATCATAAGTCCATAAAACTGACCTTTAGGTAAATTACTATTTATTGTAAACCATTGTAGACATTGCGTTAGTTCTTTTTATAGTTTATTAGTGTGCTAATGAGTTTAATCTTGAGATTAGATCCTTGAGTATTCATTACATCACATCATTTATAATAGGTTCAATTAATGCATTTTATAACTCTTTTCCACTTAATTAATTAGTTTTCATAGATAAGATCATTTCAGGATACATTTAGAAAGGTAACCCTTAAATCTAAAGGCTCATTTCCAATATAGGTACACCCACATACCTAGAAATGTTCTTGTGTTGCCCAAATCTAAAAGAAGCTTGAACACAATATTTTATGGTACAATATTTTGTGACAAAATTAATCTTTCACAATTGATCTCTTTCATCTGAGAAAATGTAGATAATTGATTCTATGGATGCAAATGATATTTAAGTTAATAATCAGAAAAATAAAGAACTTAGCATAATTTTTTTGATCTATGGTTTTATTTCATGTTAATAAACATGATAAAACTTTGGGTTAAATTATTTAATCTAAGTTTTGAGACATAATAAAGGGGACCTCATGAATAATAAAAGACCCTAAGGTTTTTTGTTTTAATAACTACAACAAACTTAGGGTAAGGCTTTTAGGCTAAGTCTATAGTAAAAGGGACACTTCATTTAGTTAGATCATGTAGAAATAAGAGGGACCAAGGGGTGTTGGGAAAATAAATATACCAAACATAATATTTTTATATTAAGGTTTGGTAATGTTAACAAACATGACTAAACTTTAGGATAAAAATTAAGCTAAGTCAATGTCATGATAAATTATTCCTGCTTAAATTATTCCCACCAAATTTGAATTTGATTGAAAGTGACCTGAGTTAGGGTAATTTTAATAAGGGTTTCAAGATGATGAATTATGAATTTAATTTGATCCTTGATAGACTAAAGGATAGTAAAATCCTAAATTGATATAAATAATCATGAAACCTGAGCATTGCCCATTCCAAATGGATTCCATTGGAGCTATAACTTGAAACACAAAGATCCAATGTTAGCACTTTATCAAAATATTAAATAAAAATTATGAACAAATATGGCAACCAAATTAGGTGTGAATAATATTCAAATAAATATTATGTGCAGTCATGTTGTGGTACTCTGATCATGTGATTTTTCAATTTTAAGGTACTAATTTGCACAATTTGAAACAAGGGTCCCATTTGTTTTAATAAATGGGGGTATGATAACCACAACAGACACCTAATAAACCTTCAAATCCAATTTATAAAAATTCAAAGAGTTTTAAAAATTTGGATTACTTTTCATGGCATATTGCTTTCAAAAGCTTAGTTTACTAGATAAAAACTAAACCTCTACTATGGATTTGAATTTTTCTCTTAAGAAACATCCATTTTTTATGGGATCCCATACAAATAACATTCTAAGAGAGGATATTAATTTATATTTATAATGGATCTTCCCTTTCCTTGTTTTATGTACTTCTCTCCTCTAAAATTAGATCTTGTAAATAAGACCTTATAGACTTGATTTTCCAAACCCTTATGTGTTGAAGTAGAAATTTTTACCTTTTATTTTCCCAAGCTATGAGTTTTATAATAATCAAAGATATTTTAAGTTGATTTTGATTGTTTTAAGGAGATAAAATAACTATTAACCCCAACATTTAAAATTCCCCCAAAAAGGTGTCAATAACATAATTAGAGTTTGAATTTGAAATAGAAATCTCAAAATGTTTTGAAAATAAGTAGGAGGGGTAACATAAAAAGGATGAAGGAGATGAAGGTGGTTTATTTGACCAATGAAATAGCAGAAGGGGTGGAATATAGGAAAGGGTTTAAAACAAGCACAAGGGAGAGGAGAATATCTAAGTAAGCTTAGGGTCCAAAATATCAACCTTATCCAGATACTTAATGGGTGGAGGGGGATGGAATTTCGATTTACGGATGCATCTATAAGAATGAATCTAAGGGGGGTGAAATGTTTTGAAGTGGGGGAAAGTATAAATATTATGAGGCTTAGCCAAAATGGATAAAATTTACTGAAAATGACCTTAGGCTTGGAAAATGTTACACTTGAAAGATAGATTATTGTAATAAAATTATTAGACCCAACTAACATATTCAATGATAGGATTGATCTCTTTTACCAAAGAATCATTCAAGTTAATACTAACTCATAATCTATCATAAACATCTATAGATCTATTTAGTGTTATAAGATTAATGTCAAGTAGGGGTCCAATTTTAGATCCAATATGATGTAGGGAATAGTCATTCAAAAATTCTAAGGGTAAACCAAAAAAATGATCTAGGCTAGAGTGATTTGAAGATCCAAGTTAGGAACATCAAGACCCTTTTTCCAATTAAAAAAGGAATTACCAACATTTTTAAAAATTCATAAACCTATCTAAAATATTTTATCTCTATATTATTTGTTAGATAATGTGGAAAGAAATAAACCTTTTGAGAGGTAGAAGAAATAAAATGGAAAATTCACTTTCTAACTTTTTTAGAACCAATTAATCAGTTCTATTAAATATTTACAAATTTTGTTGAACTTAAAAAACTGCCTTGAATACAAGACAATTATTTCCATGCACATAATTTGGGGATCTAGGATAATGGTATGTCTATTCAAAATCACCTTCCAAAAAGTGTGTTATTTTATCCTCTTAGTTGATCAATTGATTAAATTATATACTTGATTTTGATTCTATTGGACATTATTCCAAGCTTATGGTTTGAAACAAGTGTAATTTAACTCTCTCTACTCTTATTATTTTTGAACATTTTTTGTCTAATCTTGGGTGAATTCTTAAATCAAAGTCTATATCATTACTCACATATATATGTTCTCACAAATATATTACGTAAATTTTACCAAGTGAAGTTAATTACAATCTAAGATGACTTTATCCATAACTAAGACTTACTTATCCATAGTTGACACAATTTTATCCATCCCTTAAGGGAAACACATGAAAACCAATAAGATACAAAGTCATGATAGGTCAAACATTTATGCATGCACTTGTATCCATAAATTATAAGCCCTCTATACTTGCATCAACACTATAAAAAAACTAGAAAAGGAAAAAAAGGGGTAAACCAAGACCAATGACCAAATGGGCACTATACACGTGATTTTTGTCTACTATTTAACTGAGCCTAGGTTGGCCCATTCAAAACAAATCTATATTCATGGTGAAATAAAATAAAAGTTTGAAAATGGATATTTTAATTAAATAAATTAATTTAAATAAGATGTTCGAGATCTTACATCACAACTTAGTTGTAGAAAATTTGGGGGATTAATAAACCATCTAGATCTTGAATTACTGTAACCTGACCTATTGATGATAAAGGGCCACCTCAAAATTGAAACCTAATATGTTATCCTTTGAAATAATTTAAAAAAATCATGTTAATAGTGTCATTAATTATTTTTTGCATTAGTAATTACTTTTAGATATTTACTGAGAGGTAAATATTATATTTTGTGATTTAGTTACTAAATTATATTATTTGGTTATTATAATATATTGTAGTAACATATATTCATATATATTTAGGTGGTTGTTAGACTGAGTGATTATAGAGAGATATGGATATTATTGTGGGTATTTGATCTCCCCAATTATATGAATAACTTTCCTATGTATTTACAATGTCTTGTATGAATTTATAATAAAATAAGCAATATTATTAAGTGCTAAAATATTTATCAGATTGTCTATGTATTCAGATCTATGATTTAGATTTATTATTGAGGGATTAATTGTGTAGACTCTAAATATTCCCATTATTTTGTCTTCGAGTGCCATGTAATCCAAATGCCTATAGATTGTTTATTTTGGAGTAATGCCATTGGATAGAACTTGAAGAGATCTGTGGTGTGACATTTTGAATGGAGTAGACTTTATGTTAACAATTATTAATATTTTCATCATGATAGATCTAATTTTTAGTATAAAATTTCATCTAGTCAATCTTCATATCTATTTTAGGCATCGACATAATTCTGCTTTTATCTTATGATGAGATGATTTCTTTGA
>JARHVA010005446.1:725000-747500 GCA_037957365.1 Torreya grandis | reverse complement strand
GGTGGTTTCCAAAAGTTTAACACACAAGTCTGCTACGAGTAACCTAATAAAGGTGATATCTAGAGAAATAATATAATGAGGTCAACCAAAAGTAACACATCTACTAAAAAATGAAATTAAATGTAGATAAGATGGAAAACAACTACTAGAGATGATATTACAAACCAATTGTAAAATAATATGGATACAATAACAAATATGATAAATGACCTTCATAGCCTACATAAAATAAATTTGAACATATTAAAATGCAATCACAAGCCATCTTTTAGTCAAAACAAAATGAAATTGTATCTCAATTTTAGTGAAATTTATCTGAAGTAGTTCCTGCAATAAATGATCAAAATGACTCATTGATAAAGAATAAGGAAATATATGTAGGAGATAACCCAAGGAAGAAGACACATAATGATAAAGGGAGAAAGTTAGTTAATGGAGAACAAAGTCTCTAGCATTAAATCTTCACATCGACTTTTAGTGTTAGTGATAGATACTCAACTAGTTAAATTCACCGAAGTGGAATTGATACAAAATTTTATGGAAAAGGAAAGATTAGACAAATGAATTATTTATCCAAGTGAAAATCTTGTGTAAAAATTATTATATTGTATTGGTTCATACCCAAACTAAGTTACCATGGTGTAATGCATATTTATTTCTCTAGAAGAATAAAATTTTAACAATATATATATATATATATATATATATATATATATATATATCTAAGGGAGATAATTGCTAGCATTGTTGAATGAACTGGACATTAACTAGATCAACCAAGTAGATTATTTAGTTGAAAGAAAGTTTTGGTGCATTATTGAATGTAACAGTTATTTACTTGATTGATATACTTCAATGAAGAACATTACAACTATAGAGGATAAAATGATGAGATGGATTCCTTAGTTTAACTCTATGAACTATGTTCAAATTCCATTTGGGTAACTAGGTGGATCATGCCACAAAATTATCTCATAATAGATATAGAATTATGAGAATGAAGATTGTTTATGATCAACTGAAAAATCATGATAAATAAGTTAATACGTTCTAACTTATGTATGAATTTAGTTTCATTACAAAGTATATTATCTTGATAGAAAATTTGAATATTGATTTCAATAATGCTAAAGGTAATTATGACATGTTATCCATGGTCATTTATGAGAGATGGATTAATTAACAATATGATAATTATCATAATCTCACTTGAATGATAAAGTTAATAGGATTCCACCCCATGTGTTTTAACCCCTCGAGAGTGAAAACACACCTTGCAATTCACTATACTACATATTCGGGGATATGTGTGCATTATAAACCATTGTATTATATAAATTGCATTATTTAATATGTTAATATACCTTATTTTCTCTACCCTCTAGGGATAATGTAAGCAAAAATTAATAGTAAGCATGTGATAAACCATCCTACATTGGTTTTCTGTAAATTATGGACCTTTCACCCTTACAAGGGAGTTTTATGACTATAAAACATTTAAATTAATGAAATTGGTTGTATTTTCAACCAAATATTTATATATAACATTTGTCATTGAATACTACAAGGAAGTGTGGTCTTAGACATAGGATGTGTGTATGTTAATAAGCCCCTACACATTATTAGATATTGCTAACTAATTATACAAGAAGAGGCTAATAAATAAAGGCATCTCAAAGCATATTAACATTTATGTCATGTTAAATTATTAAGGAATAATCTCATAATTTAGATAGTGAATGGATGATTTGAAAATAAAATTTTTGTATAATAAGATCTTTGTTATAAAAATGTGATAGTTCATCTTATTTTGATTATTAGGTTTCATTAATATTTAATGTATATGAAAATTAGATTAATTTTATTTACTAGTTTATCTTTCTATAATTACAAGATTCTAAAGTAATAAATATTGTTTATTTCTATCTCTTCATACATAAGAGAAATGGTTAAACTTAACTTGAGCGAACTACTGGAAATGGAATTTAATGCTTTCTAATTAGAATTGAGAAGATAATAAATTTATTAATTTAATGATATGCATATCCCAACAACCAATTCTATATGTATATTTGGATATAAATTCACTAAAGACCTGCACATAAATTGGACTCATGAACACTTGGAATTTGAATAGAGGATTCATATTAAGGATTGGCATGATGAATAGAAGATTCAAAATGTTTTGAATACTAGGATAAATCTAATTATTTCTCATTGGTAATTGAATTAAAGCATGAAGATAAAAATAAATAGGTATCTATAATGTGTTACTGTACATGTGGATAATAAATAATGAATTTAGATCTAAATTAAACCATTAAAACATATTTACATTTTTCATAAAGAGTAACTCATTTATTTTGTTACATATTGAATAAAACACATAAATTTACTCTTAAAAAACCTTACCTGGATAAACTATAACAACCTGCCTAGTTGTTATAAGTAAATGTAGTAGGTTCTTAAAAAAAAGTTAAACATTGAATATTAATTCAACCATAATTAATAGAATACTTTAGTCATTCATATAATCAACAACATTAAGTAGTAACAGATTAAACATTGCAATAAGCAAGCAAAAGAATAAAAATCATGATACATAAAGTTTACTATCTTGCTAGGGACATAAGCAAAATCTGAGTTTCCATACTAAGTATTGGTACTAATTTAACTAGTCACGTAGATTGCTATGGAATCAAGATTACCCTAACTTAACCTAAGGATCTAGACCTGATGCCCTCATCACAATTTTGGGAAGCCTACATATCCACTCCTTAGAATCAATGTTTAATTTAGTTCTCCTTTTAAATGTGATGGTCTTCTCCATGAGACGTCACCATCAAAGGGATTGACACTTTACATCAAATAGGTAAAAAATTACTCATAACATGGGTGAGATTCTAAAGCTCAGGTCTACAATCTCATAGCTAAGTGATACACTCAAATAAAAACCTTACTATCTAAGGTTGTGTGCTTACCCAAGCACTCTCACATAGCCTAGATGATAGCAATGATAAAAGAATCTACATTCCTAGTTCCATATATAAACGCATGCTAGGCACATAAATAAGCTAAGTATGAAAAACAAACCAAGTTATACAATACATAAAAATCAAACCTATCATTCATTTATACTCTCAAGATTGTATACTTGCATACATTTTGTCTTGCTAACTGCTATGAATATATTGCTCAAGTAATAACCAATAAAATTATTAGAATAATCAATTTACGTTAGAGTCTAAACATAATGCTATAATATGTACCACTTTATTATATACATTGAATCTAAAGTATCCTATGATATCCCATACTATCATAGTTCATGATCACTCTACCCAAACATTAACAACCATAATCTATATATTAATTTAGGTATGGGTCAAGATATAATGAATATAGGATGTACCAATCGAATAATTTTCATACTCTAAAACTCACTAACATCCCATACTATCATAAGTCCTTATGCTTGAGTATCTAACACAATATTAATAATAATGTTACACCCAACCATAATAATAAATCATGTGAAGATTATACTATCTGAGTATACTTGTAATAACAATCTAAAGAGAACATAATATTTAGGCACACGTCATGATGCACTATATTATTCTATAATTGTCTAGCCATATGCATAGTTAAATTTCTTATGAAATATATCACATATTAGTTTTCATCCCTACAAGATATGATAGACTTGATCCTGTCGACAAGTTTGCATAATAGTATTATGCTACAAAAAGTCTATTTTCTTTGACTATCATTTATAACAATTATCATACTAAAGGATACCTATTCAAGGTTAGTTTATTATGCCCATGATTTTTCTCCAAGTTTCCATACATATCTATGATGTCACCTACATACATAGAATCAGGGCTAGATGTAGTTCTACCAAACTACTAAAGATAAACATGATTACTCACTAGTTTCTCATATGAACGCATATAAGGAAAAGGTATAAATACATTCTTTTATTAACAGGAGAATACTTGATGGTATTTACAACCTTATCAATTACATAAAAAAGATATAAGCTAGGACTATTGATGTACAATATCATTCTCATTTTCTCTTATAGTAACATACTATGAATTTTAACTCTCATATAGAAAGGGTATCAAATAGTTTGTATACTGCTAAGTAAATCCACATCATAATATTATCTTCTTGGGTATAATATATAAATATAGATGGGTTACATATCTATATAGTAATTATTCTTTGGTTATTGATTCAAGAGTCTTTACATAACCATACCAAATGGATACATATATCAAAGGATGTTAACATCATGCATGCAAATATCAATAAATATTGTTTGATAAGCTACTACACTCATGTGTTGTAATATTTTACTACATAATGTGTATCATAAAGAAAAATAAGTTTCAACTATGATATCACATAATATGCAAATAAAATATATGAATTGATAATATTAATCTAACATTACTTTGGCTAAAGTTTTTAAATAACATTAGTCATGTAGTTTATTAAAATTTATAACACATCACTTGATCAGATTATCCATACCATCCAAGCTTAAAAAATCATCTCAGTGCTTGGTCGTATCATTATTGTGACTCCCTAAATACATATCAGATAGATAATTCAAATTATAAGCTCACCATTTGGGTAAACTAATCTAAGGATCATCATCATATACATGCCATATCTCATATTATTGATCATATATTGACAAAACTATGCCAACCAAACATGACATCAAAAGTCTATATAAAAAATAATTTTAAGCATAATTCAATTATTTATTCTAAATAATTACATTTAATAAAACAAAGATATCTCAGACATTTTTTTCAATGGTTAAATTTGGTTTTACCTAAAACTAATAAAATTAAGGAAAATCTTTAATTACCCATTTTTTATAATTTTAAAATAACACAAAATATGTATAGCTACAAATCATTATTTTCAAACATATTCTGATAGTTTCTTCATAAGCTTTATAATTCATCATAAGACTTATAATTTTTTTATTACATTTATGGAGAAAAAATCCTTATATTTAGAAATGATATAATTTTCCCTACCCTTGGACAATTTACATATAAGGTTTAAATAATGCTGATAACTAATTTGCATGACACAGGGTAATTAATTTATTGTTTATCTCAATAAAATATAAATGATATAATTTCCTTTGTCCCTGGATAATTTAGTTACGAGGTTTAAAATAATGTTAACAACTAACTTCAATGAGACAAGGCAATTGATTTAGTATTTTCCTCAAGAAACATTTCATGTATGATACACTTTTTAAAAATATATACCCTATTATATTTACGTAGAGTGATATTCATTTATGAATTACTTTCCCCTATATAATTTTTGATTATATCATAATCCATAAAATACAATAATTAATATTATAGATTTTATATTATCTTTGTTTTTAGCTGGAATAATATCTATTTTTAATTATATGTTTATTCATATTAAATATACACACTTTCTCTAACCTTTACACACACACACACACACACACACACACACACACACACACACACACACACACACACACACACACACACACATTGACTTTTTATTTACTCAAATAAAGTGTTAATAACTAAACATGGGTCTCACACTATCCATCTATTTACTAAACATAAAATCCTTTGCATCATTCAATGTATTAAAATTTTGATAAAAAGACATGTGATTAAAAAGGAAGAGATTTTTCTTTTGAATTTCTATGGTTGGCTATGTTGGGCACAACTTGCTTAAGACTGAAAAAGAAAAGAAAAGAACTTGATATGGTAATTATGTTTATTTTTGTTAGACACCAAGACTATCTCTAGATGTTTTAAACCAAGATAAGTTAATAACAAGCATTCTAGAATGAGGTAATAACTATTGTTTACAAATATTGTATATGGTAACAATGTCAATACTCTTGGATAAAAGGTTAATGTGGAAGATTTGATCCCTTGAAGGCAAAGGAGAAGTTTTGAGTTTGTTAAAAACATCATTTTTAAATCTTTAATATAAAAATTCTTTTAAAGCATTAAATTAATTACAGTGGCCACCTAGAACGCTTTCTTAAAATTTTCTTTTTTGCTTCCCAAAACCTTCTTTATTTTTCTAACTTCCCACTTCCTTTCCTGTGAATTATCTGTGTCAAATTTTTTTCATTCTCTTTCCTGAATACTATTTTTACTCCTTATTTCTCTTTTGCATGCCACTTGAAATCAAAGCTTTAGGATTTTTTTCATAGTTAAATGTAAGTTCCACTAGTAATTATCTATTAAAATCCCCATTTATCACTATTAATTTTTTCAAGTTAATAATAAGGTAACTCAACTTCGCTTTTCTAGGTAAAATCATCATAATATTTCAAGCATTACCAATAATCTATTTTAATAAAATATTTTTAAATTATGAGTTCCTCTTAGTGTTTACTTAGGATTTATACCCAAAATCAATTAGTATAATTAATATGTTAAACTAATAATTATCTAATGATAATTTAACAACTGAAATTTACAATAAATTTTAATTTCAACAAATTAAATATAGCATTACTCTATTTTAATTTCCCATTGAAAGATGCATTAATGAAAATATTTATAATTTATTTTAATAAAGATTAATATGCATTTAAATCTTCATCAAATAAAAATATATATAATTTCTCCACTAAAATAAATAAAAAACCAATTATCTTTCTACCAATCATATAATTATTTGCATGTGAGAAAAATAAAGTGGAGTTTTACTTATGAGATTAAAGAATTAAAATATTCCCATGACTTTGTTTAATAAGACTCCAAAAAGTCAACATCATAATTTTTTGGTGGACTAAATACTTAGATTTAAAATAAAACATGCAACCATGCTTATCTTAAATAACCCATGATTAAACTACCACATCAATTTTTTTAAAGAATCTTTATGCCTTTTTTATAATATAAGAGTGGAAGGATTCTTGATTTATTAGATAAAAATTAAAAAATATATCTCATGACTATTTTAAATAACTATTCATGTGCAAGTGGGAATAGTATATTTTTAATCTGAAGATGTTGATAATAATTTATAGAGTACAATATAAATAATCTCACAACATAATAATCACTATAACTAATTTCAAATCCACAGATTTAAAGAAAAAAATATAAGATGAAATCAAGATGTGACATCCTCCCCTAAAATTAGTCATCACTCGGATGACATAATTTTTTTGAACGACATTAGAGTGTATCAGCATATAAATGTAGTATTTATTATCATAATATATAAATAACTACAAATTTTACGTTAAATTTTTATCCTAATACACTCATTTAATATTATTCATAGAGTATCAGTCACACAAGACCCTACTCGATGATATTTTCTATTTTACAATTAAGTTTTACAAATGTCACTTATGATAGTTGGTTTAAAATGACCCCTCCAGGATCTAACAACTTGGAAAAAGTCTTACTAACTTTATAAATACACATGAGATCATCACATAATTCAAATAAATAACTAGAAAGAGTTCCATAAAACCTTTCAGTCTCTTTACACATCTCTCCATTTTAAATAATATTTTTCTCAAATTGAAGAAAAATATTTAAGGCATTTGGGAAGAATAATATGTATATGTTAATATTATCACTACTCGCGTAGCTTTAGATAAGTATAAAATGTCAATACTATCCTAACTCAATTAACGTTCTAAACAAGTACGATGATGAATAGGAATTGGTAAAAATATATACTAAATTATAGAATAATAATCCATATGGAACACCCCTGCAGTATACATGCACATGATCATATGACTGAATTTGATAAGTTATGCCTATCAAACCCTAGATTCAAGCAGTCCATCTATCAAAGCTAACATAGTACTAACAGTCTGAGTTAATGTGAGGCTACGTAGGATACCATCCTATCATTTAGAACTCATGTTCTCAATTCACCACTCTTTCTTTGTGTCTCTATGACTTGATAATCTCAAAATAAAATTGTGGACATGGCTCAAAGAAACACAATATGTAATAACAGATCATAAAAAGCATTATTATATGCTATAAGATTTTTATATGTACTAACATATATATAAAAAAAATCATACAATCATCTCGATATTATATTAAGTTACTACTAGCTAAATTTAACTTGTATCATAATTTTAGAACTTTACCTATTATATAAATAATCTAAAAATTAATATAATATACTTAGTTGAAGGATTATATCACTCTTCAACCTTATAAGTGAGACCATGAATCTTGCTTGCATGACAAGCACACAACAAGTTTAAAAGTGTACCTCTACCCTTACCGAGATGTTTTGTATATATAATACCTTACTTTCTCCTGACAAAAAGGTACACATACTATGATTTAAAACAACATATTTTAAAAAAAGAAAAAATATTAGTCTAACAAAATTAGCTAATAGCATACTAATTAAAATCAGCTATAATTAATTTAAATACATTGTTAGCCTCTCCTTGTGGTCAAGTTTATATTTTGGATCAAATAGTAACTCTATAAAATTACAACTATAAATTAGAGAGACAACATCTCAAAACAAAACTTCCTACATGTCCTCATATGATAAAAGATAAAACCATAATCCATGTTATTTATCAAATTGTAAAACTAGAATCATAACATATTTATTCAATTGGAAAGAAACATTTATCATAAGGATGCACTAATCTATCCAATCCTACAACTTTTCTCAACAAGAAGTAGGAAACACTATCCCATGAACTAAAAATTAATGAGATCAAACAATATTTCATAAACAAGTTTCCACTTAAGAAAACACTAAATCAACATCTTAAAAATATGAACCTTTTTGGTAGGTTAAAATGATGTATGTGTACAATGAGATTAACAACTCACCTCTAAGCTAATGAAGAGATATGATACTTCTTCTCAAGTATATATAAATAAAAATAAAATAAGAATGTTAATCTACAAATTCCTAATATTAAGGAATTTATAATCAAGTCGATTGCAATCAACTAAGGAAATTTTCATTCCTAGTTTTTACGTAAACATGACACAAAAATGCAAATGGACTCATTAGGTCCTTGAGTTTGAGCCTAAACTCCGATACCACATATAACAACTTGCTTAGTTATTCTTAAAAAATGTAATATTTAAAAAAAAATAAACATTGAATATTCATTCAACCAAATTTACTAGAATACTTTAATCAATCATATAATTAGCAACTTCATGTAGTAACAGATTCAACATTCCAATAAAGCAATAAAAAGAATAAAAAGCATGATACATAAAATTTACTATCTTGCTAGGGACATTAGTAAAATCAGAGTTTTCATACTAAGTATTGGTACTAATTCAAATAGTCACATAGATTGTTATGAAATCAATATTTTTCTAACTTAACCTAAAGATTTAGCCCTGAAGCCCTCATCATAATCTTGCATAACATGCATATCTACTCCTTAAAATCTGGGTACGATGTAGTTCTCCTTTAAAATGTGATGGTCTCCTCTACAAGACATCACCACTAAAGGGATTAACACTTTATGCCAAACAAGGAACAAACTATTCATGACATGAGTGAGATTTTAAAGCTCAAGTCTACAATCTTATAGCTAAGTGATATAATCAAATATAACACCTTATTATCCAGGGTTGTGTGCTTACCTAAGCACTCTCACATAACATAAATAATAGCAATGATGAAGTAATATACATTCCTAGTTCTATAGAGAATCACATGCTAGGAACATAAATAAGCTAAATATACAAAACAAAGCAAGTCATATAATATATAATAGTTGAACATATCATTCATTTATATTCTCAAGATTGTATGTACTTATACATTTTGTCATATATATATATATATATATATATATATGACAAAATGTATAAGTACATACAATCTTGAGAATATATATATATATATATATATATATATATATATATATATATATATATATATATATATATATTAGGGATGAAAGTATCATATGATATCTCATACTATCATAGTTTAGTATCACTCTATCCAAATATTGACAACCATAATCTATATATTAATTTAGGTATGGATCAAGATATAACAAATACAATATGTACCAACTAAGTACTTTCCATACTATAAAACTCTATGACATCCTATACTATCATAGGTCTTTATGCTTGAGCATCTGACTCAACATCAAAAATAATCTTACACTCAAACATAATAATAAAATAAATTAAGATTATACTATATGAGTATACCTGTAATAACAGTATGAAGGGAACATAATCTCTTGACACACCTCATGATGCACTATGTTATTCTAAAAGTGTCTAAATATATGCATAGTTAACTTTCTCATGAAATATATTGAATATTATTTTTCATCCCTACAAGATGTGACAAATTTGATCCTGTTGATAAGTTTGTATAATAGTAATGTGCTACATAAAGGCTATTTGGTTTGACTATGATTTATAACAATTATCATACTAAAGGATACATATTTAAAGTTAATTTTCTATGTCTACGCTCTTTCTCTGAGCTATAATACATATCTGTGTTGTCATCTACATACACATAATTAGGGTTAGAAGTAGTTCTACCAATATACTAAAGGTACACTTGATTACTCATTAGTTCCTCATACAAATGTATACATGAAGAAAATATAAATATATTCTTTTATTAAAGAGAGAAGACTCAATGGTCTTTACAACCTTATCACTTACATCAAAAAGGTATAATCTATGACTATTGATGTCAAACATCATTCTCATATCTTCTTATAGTATCACACTATGAATTTTAACTCTCACACATAAATAAATAGCTTGTATACTGCTAAGTAAATCCACATCCTAATATTATCTTCTCAAGTATATATATATATATATATATATATATATATATATATATATATATATATATATATATATAACATATATATATATATATATATATATATATATATATATATATATATATATATATATATATATATATGGGTTACATATCCATAAAGTAAGTATACTTTGGTTCTTGATTTGAGTCCTTACATAACCATACCAATTGGGTACATGTATCAAAGGACTTTAACATCATGCATGCAATAACAAATATCAATAAATACTACACAATATGTTAGTACACCTATGGGTTATAAGATTGTACTATATAATGTGTATCATAAATAAAAATATATTTTGACTATAATATTGCACAATATGCAAATCATATATATTAATTGACAATGCTAATCTAAAATTATTTTGGCTCAAATTTTTAAATAACATTGGTCATCTAGATTATTCAAATTCATAACACATCACTTGATCAGGGTATCCATACCCATCCAAGCTTGAAAAATCATCTCACTGATTAGCCATATCATTAATGCACCCCCTAATATATATCAACTAAATAATTGAAAGTATAAGTTCACAGTCTAGTTAAACTAATCTAAGGGTTATGATCACATATATTTCATATCTCATATTTTTAATCATACATTGATAAAACTATGCCAACCAAACATGACATCAAAAGTCTATATAATAGATTATTTTAAGCATAATTTAATTATTTATTCTAAATTAGATTTAAGAAAATAAACATCTCTTAGACATCTTTTTGAATTGTTAAGTTTGGTTTTGCCGAAAACCAACAAAATTAAGGAAAAACTTTAATTACCCATTTTTAATAATTTTAAAATAACATAAAATATGTATTACCACAAATCATAATTTTCAAACATATTCTAGTAGTTTCTTCATAAGATTTATAATTATCCATAATTTTTATGATGTTTTCATTTCATATATAGAGAAAAATCTCTTATATTGAGAAATGATATAATTTCTTCTGCCCTTAGATAATTTACTTACAAATTTTAAATAATGCTGACAACTAACTTGCAGGAGATAGGACAATTGATTTATTATTTATCTCAACAAAATATAAATGATATAATTTCTCTTCTCTTTACGTAATTTAGTTACAAGGTTTAAAATAATACTGACACCTAACTTGCATGAGATAGTGCAATTGATTTATTATTTACCTCAATAAACATTGCATGTATGATATGATTTTGAAAAATATATACCCTATTATATTTACGTAGAGTGATCTTGATTTATGAATTACTTTCCCTTATATAATTTTTTATTATATTGTAATCCATAAAATCTAATAATTAATATTATCTTTATTTTCAACTTAGAAAATATCTATTTTTAATTATATATTTATTCATATAAAATATAAACTAATCAAATGTGGTTACCCATTTTCTCTCTCTCCCCCCCCCCCTCTCTCTCTCTCTCTCTCTCTCTATATATATATATATATATATATATATATATATATATATATATATCACAGGTTGATTTTGTCTGCAGAGAATTATGTGAATAAGGTGTTGGACAGGTTTGTTATTACAGGATGTAGAACTGGTAAGCACACCTATGGTTGGATAGTTCAAGTTGAGCTATGAATAGTGTCTTAAATCACATGATGAGGTTGAGTACATGGTGTCTACTAGACCTGATATTACCCAAGTAGTGGGAGTTGTCAGCAAGTTTAAGTCCAATTTTAGAAAAAAGTACTGGAAAGCAGTTCAGTGGATTCTCAGATATCTGAGAGGGACTAGTAGTAGGCATTCATTCTATGGTAGGTCGAGCACTTCTCTACATGGGTATGTAGATTCAGATATGGTAGGTGACTTAGATGGTAGGAGAAGCACCATAAGATATGTGTTCACTATTGGTGGAACGGTGGTTACCTAGATTTTAGAGATGCAGAAGGTTGTTGCCCTGTCTACTACAGAGGTAGAATACATTGCAGTCACGGTGACTAGAAAGGATTTGAACCATGTAGGTATGTTAACAAAGCCAGGAAAAAAGGAGAAGTTGAATCTTTATTCAACTTCTGTTGGTCTTCAAGATTAAACTTGAAGAGGGATGTAAGCCAGAAACAAATTAGAGGATGTACAGGTATAGGTACAGATGCAACTGTTTATCTCCAAGTGGGAGATTATTAGGTTGTGGAGCTAAAAGCTTCACTATTATGTGAACTACAAAGGTTGTTGAGTTTTAGAGCCACTAACGTTAGTCTGATCAACTAACATCAGTTATATATAGTGTTCATAGTAATCAACATCGATTAGGTGTTAGCTGGCATCGGTCAGACAAGAACTGATATCGATTGTCTCTAGACAAAGAAGAACTGACATCGGTCACCTGTGCGTTCTAGTCTAATTTTAGATGGACAGTTTGTTTGCATGTAAAAGACTAATTTTAGTCTTGAGTCTGCATTTCTAATTATTGTAATTGGGAAGTCTAATTATTGTTTGTATGGGATCTATTTAAGAGACCCATGGGCTGTATTGTAATTTGAAGGACCAAGAAGAGATCCTTCCAATTGTAAGATCACTTGATCTACAGGTTGTTGCAAGATCAAGGGAGATCTACATGGTAAGTAAGATCAGTGGATTTGCAAGTTTTCAAGATCAAAGGAGATCTACTTAGAGTACTTTGAGTACTTGGTGGACTGGCAGTATTGTTACTGACTGGTGGAGGTAATAACAACTCTATTTTTGAGTTGATTGTTGGACTGTAATTTATTGAATGAACTATTGAAGGAGAATTACTATATGCCCAAGAGGTGTGGGAAGCCTAAGAGGTGTGGGAATATTGTGGCATTGTCATTGTATTTCCTTCTGGATGATTATTAATACAAGATTGTATTGTCTCTCATATTCTATGTTGTTTCTGATTTCTAGTTACTTATTACTTTTGGTTTAATTCTGTGTTTAGTTGCTTATACAAAGGTAATCATGTGTGCTCTTATGGAGTGGTAGATCTTGACAAATATCATGATGAGGAGAGTAATGATAGATATAAGGAAAGAATAGGTGCAAAATAATAAAGTTGATGATTCATGGATGTGTATAAATATTTTATGAATAAGGTGAAATTTAAGAGGTAGGATATGCAAAGTAATTACAGATGGTGGTAGTTGTGAAAATATGGTTTCTAAATAAATAGTAGAGAAACTTGATATGCAATGTGAAAAAAATCCTTATCCTTAATATATTTTATGGTTTCAGACTGAGAATGAATTTATAGCAGATTAAATGTCTTTAATAAAGTTTTCTATAGAAAGAATTATAAGGATGAAACATGGCATTATTTTATCCCAATGGATACATGTCCATGTGTTATTAATAAGACCATGACAATATGATATAAATTCAATTTATGATGCATCAAATAATATTTATAATTTTTTGAAATGTTATAAAAATATAGTTTTATTACCTGTTAAAGAATAAGGGTAGGTAGAAAGCATGTTGTTCATGAGAGAATTTATCAAAGACATGAATATGATAGATTGTTGTTATGTACTAATAACAAAGAAATAATACACATGAGTGGTGAAAACAATAGCATAAATATTATAATTGATGAAATCACATGTGTATGTTACACTAATGAGTTACTATATGGTTTACCACTAAAGAAAGACATTCGACATCATATTGATTTTATTCTAGGATCAACTCTACCAAGTAAAGTAGATTATAGAATGAGTCCAATAGAACATGAAAATTTTAATAAATAGGTTACTAAATTGGTGAGAAAGGGTATAGTAAGGGAGATAATGAATCCATATGCAGCACCATAATTGCTAACTCTAAATTAATATGGGACATGGAGGATGTGTGTGGATAAAAGAGTAATCAATAAAATTACCATCAAATACATATTTTGTATACCTCATTTAGATGATATGATGGATGTGGGTATGATTTATATAAGAAGTGGTTACTATCAGATTTAGATTTGTGAAGGAGATGAATTAAAAACAATATTCAATACCAGGGATGGATTATATGAGTGGATGGTGATTACAATCATATTATCTAATGCACCCTACATATCTATGAAGGTGATGAACATAGTGTCATAAGATTACATTGGTAAGTTTTTGGGTTTTTATTTTGATGATATATTAATATTAAATAATATTAAGGAAGATAAATTAATGTATTTGATAATGGTATTAGAGTTGTTAAAAAAGGATAAGCTCTATACACATCCAACGAAGTGCAAGTTAATGCAAAATAGTTTTGTATTTTTTGAATTTGTAGTTTAGAAGATGGTATAGTAATGGATGAAGAAAAGGTAAAGAAAATTATGGATTGGCCTATTCCAAGAATCATAAGAGAGGTGAAACTTTTCCATGGTTTAGTAACATTTTACAAAAATTTCACTAAAAGTTTTAGTAGTATTATTGCACTAATAACTGATTTTATGAGAGGAAAATAATTTATGTGGATATAGATAGCATTACCCATAGAATATTTAAGAAGGAATACCAATAGCCTATTCAAATTTAGAAATTGGTGATGTGTTTAGTTAATAAGTAAGACCCATAACATATTTTAGTAAGAAATTGAATGAGGTAAGAAATAAATATGATACTATATTTTATGACATTGTAAAAGCATTAGTATATTATGGGAATTACCTTATGCTTAAATATTTTATCTCATTTACAAACCATGAGGCCTTTAAGTATGCAACAATTGAAAATAATTTTAATAGTAGGCATAGAAAGAAAGATTATTTCTTTTAGGGTTATAATTTTATTTTGAAACATAAATCAGGAAATGAAAATTAGATAATTGATGCTTTGAGCAGACAAGTGGCACTGTTAACTACTATGGTTAGTGAAGTAGTTGGATTTTAATTTATTAAGTAACTATATTATAATAATCTATATTTTGTCAATATATTTGATAGATGTCAAAATACATTAGTAGGTGAGATAATTATTATTCACGATGAGTATCTTATACATGATGGTTATCTCTTCATGAGAAAAAAACTATGTATTCTAGTAGGGTACATGAAAGAAAATATTATAACAGAATTACATAATGGTGGTTTGGGTGGACATTTTGGTAAGAATAATAAAATAGCCTTGTTGTAATATAAGTATTTTCAGCCAATATGAAGAGATATGTGGAAAGGTATTTATCAAAATGCATGATATGTTATCTAGCTAAAAGTTATGCCCAAAATATAGGGTTTTACATGCCATTATCAATACTAAGAGGACCATGAACATATTTTAGTATGAAATTTGTGTTGGGATTGACAAACATATAGAGAGGTCATGGTTCAATTTTTTTCATTCTTGACACGTCTTCTAAGATTGTACATTTTATCGCAAGTAAGAAAATTAATGATGAAACTAGAATAGAAGAACTATTTTTTAAAGATGTTGTGAGATTGCATGGTGTTACAAAAACCATTACATTAGATAAGGACAAAAAAAATTTAAGCTATTTTTAGAGGATTCTATGAAAAAAAATTACGATCTAAAATACAATTTAGTAGTGCATAACACCCACAAATAGATGGATAAAATAGAAGTAGTAAATAGTATCTTGTGAAATTTGTTGAGATGCATAGTTGGAGAGAAGTCAAAGTAATGGGAATCAACTTTACCAAAAGCTGAATTTGCATATGATGGTTTAGTTAATAGATCAACAATAAAATAACCATTTCAAATTATTTATGATAGAAATCCTATGGGTATTTTAGATTTGGTGTAGTTACCAATTTTAGAATGATTTAGTGATGATACATAAGCATTTATGAAGTACATAAAATAATTTCAAGAATAATAAAGAAGAAAGGTATAGGAAATTAATGAAAAATTTAAAGTAACAATAGATGTAAAACTAATTTCAAAGGTATTTGAAGGAGGAGATTTAGTGATGGTGTATTTTAGAAAATAAATATTTCCCAAAGGAACATACAAGTTAAGTAACAAAAACTGGTCAATATAGAATTCTGAAGAAAATAAATGACAATAATTATGAGGTGAGTTTACCATTAAATTTTGATATTTCTCTAGTATTTAATGTTTTAGATTTATACGATTTTCATGGAGAAGATGGTGAAGGGGAATAAGATGAAGAAGTGGATTATAGATAAACCAAATTTCCTTGCATTTCATGTATTTATAAATGTTATTTTACCTTTTTACTTATTGGCATTATATACATATACATATATATATATATATATATATATATATATATATATATATATATATATACTAATAATATATCTGTGTAATTTATTATTAAAATATTTATATATTATATTATAATATATATATATATATATATATATATATATAATATTTAATATAATATTTTTGATCAATATCAGTGTTTACAGGACCCCTTCTCGATAACATAAAAACTAAAATAACCAAAATTACCTAGCTTGATGACAGAAGTATCAAGGCCTCTAACCAACATACTCCAAATAGAAAAAACTATCTGAAAGTATTAAAATACTTCCACTTTACAACTAAACATAGAATCTACCAAAACATAAGATTAAAAATTACTATATATCACCCTTATTCACTTTTCTATGAGAGGGAAGTATCCTTGTAAGGGAACTTGGAATGAGACATCTTTTTTCTTACTTATTACAACCATTCATACTTCTTCTTTACCCAAAATACCTGTATCCATATTTTGAAATATACAACTTTCCATAGATGAGCCTTCACAAGAATTGTTCTTGATAACTAAATCCACAAAACTTCTTTCAACTAACCTAGCGACCTCATAAACCTAAGAGTTAGCTGACATATGTACCATACCCACTTTTGTGTCCTTCTTACTAAGGACTTATGAAAAAACTCTTGAAAGCAAAATAGGATTTAAAACTAGAAAAACTATAAGAAACTCTTCACTTTCCTCCTTCCACCATGAAGACTCCACTTTGTGCTTGGATTTTTTACAAGAAGTAGAAATATGTCCAATTTCGTAACATTTAGAACATATAAAAAAAACTATCATAATCAACGGTTTGTAACCAACATCTACCTTTAAATTTTAGGTCAATCATTTTTAGAAGGTCCTGAGAACTTTCCATGAAAATAAGAACCCTGGCAAAATTCAACCATGAAAAATTCAAATAATAAGAATCAATTTCCAGAGATCACCCAAAGAACCCCTAATATTTGACATCCTAGACTTTGACCAAAAACTAAAGAAGAAGATATAGAAGCCACACCTAGATGGGTTTGAGAGAGGTTTTTAGTCAGAGGATTAAAATCTAGAAACTTAGGCTTAACAAAAAGGTGGTGATCACAAATCCCAGATTTAGCTTGTAAAATTTTATTATGATCAATAAGGTAATACAAAAATAATGAAAAAACCTCTAACACATGGATAAATTTCCAAACTTCCCTCTAAAATAGGCTATCAAAAATCTGAAAGCCATTGATGAAGAATAGGAAGGGAAGGCAAAAACCTATCAAATTGGCATACTAAACCCATTTTCATATACCATTCTTCACTTGCACCACCTCCTCCAGAGTTTCTTTTTTAAAATACACAATTGGGAAATCCTTAACTATGATCAAAACCCTAGGTTTTTCATTCTAGGAAGCTAAATTACCAAAATAGGACCTAAATATACTAAAATCCTCCTTAACAAGGGTGGATTTCTACCCTAACACCCACATGGTCACATTCCCCATTCTTGAGCCTATTGACACCTCCATTTGGCAAGAAAATTTCTTCGAAATCCTCTCATGTAGAAGAGAGAGTGACACCCTTCATTCTCCATGCTCTACATCCATCTCCAACAACCACTACTGATTTGCCAAAGAAAATATACCCCCATCTAACTCATTCACATCCTTGCTAAGTAGCTTGGAGTGAGCCATAACCATGGGTGTGCACATAATCAACATCTCCAATAGAGGGAGTATATATATATATATATATATCTGTGTGTGTGTGTCTATACACACACACATTATAATTTATAAGATATTATTTAATATAAATTCAACACTCCAAATACCTATTCAGTTGAAATGAGTACCAAATCTTTTGCAAAGAGTATGACACATGGCTCTGTGTGTGTGTGTGTGTGTGTGTGTGTGTGTGTGTGTGTGTGTGTGTGTGTGTGTGTGTGTGTGTGTGTGTGTGTGTGTGTGTGTGCGTGTGCCTGCGTGTGCGTGTGCGTGTGTGTGTGTGTGTGCGCGCGCGCGCGTGTGTGTGTGTGTGTGTGTGTGTGTGTGTGTGTGTCTACACACACACACACACACACACACACACGCACGCACGCACACACACACACACACACGTACACACACACACACACACACACACACACACACACACACACACACACACACACACACACACACACACACACACACACACACACACACACACACTTTTTAATTTATAAGATATTATTTAATAGACATTCGACACTCCACATACCTATTCAGTTGAAATGAGTACCAAAGTTTTTGCAAAGAGTATGCCACATGGGTGTATAAGGGGGTATCATTTAGGAGCCAATGTGAATTTTATAGTAGATGAGTCACTATTCAAGATAAAATTTGGTTGATTGGTGATGATTCGTAGGTGGTAGGCAGAGTTGTTAGGTTTGATTCTCAATTAGTAGGAGGTTTCCACATAATACAGTTAAAATGGGGGATGCAATCCATAAATGAAAAGAAAACACTTAAAAAAACATGAACATTATATTTTATAATATAATATATTCAAATTGTGTGTGTGTGTGTGTGTGTGTAATATACACAAAAAAAATTATATAATTTAATATTTAATAGTACTAAAAATACATTAGTGCTATAGGTATGTATACAATACAAATGGTTTTATAGATAACCATGTGGGGGCATCTTTTATTCATGATTTTCTATTTTATTGTAGAAGATGTCCACATCCAATGCGTGAATAAAATAAAAAAATCAATTTTGTTGATGTTAGGGTGATAAATTGAGGTTCTAAAGTCTATATTATTGATTTTTTTGGTGTTGAAGTGAGTACTATTTTTTTTTTCAATGTGTATGTCACATGGGTGTATCAGGAGGCATCATTTGTGATAAAATGTAAATGTTGTGGTAGAGGAGCGATCAACTGAGATAAAAGGTGGTTGATATGGGATCGCTCTTACATGGTAAGAATAATTGGTACATATAATTCTCAAGTAGTAGGGGGTGACCATGTTATAAACTTGAAAGAGGAATATACTCCATAAATGAAAAAAAAAACACTTACCAAAAAAATCATGAAAAATATATTTCATATTATATAATATATATAAATATTATATAATACAATATATTATTAATAATATAAATATATTAGTGTTATACACACACATTACAGCATTTTATAACAAATATACACCTCATCCTGGAAACTTGCATCACATTTTGGGGCTTATACTTTTGACACTGTTGGCACTGACACAATATACAACCAATATATGTTATAGGTACAGTCCACTAAGAGGGGGAGGGGTGAGTTAGTGGTGAAAAATAATCCAATTCAATTTACAAACCCTTGCAAATACTTAAGCATTCAATGAAATCATTCATAAAGCATACAAATCATTCATAGTAGTGAACAATGAACATAATGCAAGATCACATTAAAAAACACAAGTTATATGTGGGAAAACCTATTAGAGAATAAAAACCACTCTCAAACCTAAAAACACGTGGACTACTATCCTATAAAATTATCACAAAAAAGTGACAAATCATGTCCTTCTGACCTAAGGCATTTAGAGAAACAAATGTTCCACAAGGAGCACCTACCCCTAAGATGATCAAGTCCTTCTAACCACTTATTTGGTCAAGCCATTCTAACCTACAACCTTGATCATGTCTTTCTGACCCAAGTTCTTTAGTGAAACCCTATTTCATAAGGAACAACTTCCCTTAAGGAAGATCAAATCCTTTAAACCCTCCTTTAAAAGAACACTTCCACCTTAGAATTGATGTCTTCAACACTTGATGATAGACCTCTTGATTATCTTACAATTACATAAACTATCTCTCTAGCTCATACAACCCTCTCACATAGGCATACCATAATCTCTCTCCTTCTTCACTAAAACATTCTTCATATGCACACTCAGATCTCTTTGCACAAGTTCAAACTATAATAAGACTATAGTATCATCAGAAACATGACCTACATATTATACACATAATCCTTAATTTTTTCTTCTCATTAACCCAACACTTGGGCACTCTCACTCTCCTTTGTTTTCTTTTGCTCTCCAACTCTCTCACATATAAGTCTCTCTCTCACTCCTCTTCCACACACAGTCTAGAAACAAACACATTTGGTTTCACTATATATAGATAAATAATTATTTAACAAGATTAAAATATTTCCTATCAACCATAATACATGCCTTCACCCTTAAGGCATCTCACATGGACCACACTTAAGCTCAACACACTTTCAAATAGGTCTAAGTCACTTTTAGGTCCTATGGAGACCCATTCAAATCTTTAACACTTATTTAAGCATGTTAAGAATATAAAACCACTTATAAATACATAGGTCCACCCCTTATGTCCCCTAAGATATCCTTAAATGATCATTATCACCTTTACTCACCTTTGCATATGCTTAATCAACTCAAATAGAGACTTTATACACAAGAACATCACTACTGAACAAACAATCAACTTGTTAAGCATTATCCATATTCAAGATAGTTTTATCACACCTCCAGATACTCATAGAGCATCCTCATGTGAGTCTACAACACTCCTCAATAACCAATTCATAAAGATATATCTAAACAACATCAAAATGAGGTCAATTACCTTTTTTGGGTTACTTTCAGAATAAGCATGAACACATAGTCAACTTTGAAAATTAATATCTTTGACTATACACACCTACAAATCTTTAAATTTATTTCATTAGATTCACCATAGAGTCCTCTTCATCTTTATTTTTTACATCACCATCAAATTTGACTTCTTTGGAAAGATATGTATAAAATACAGATCTCTATTTTTTTATGCTATGTTAAATGCTAATATTTGAATAGCAATGGTCATGGTAAAACCTCAAAAAATTTAATTTCATCTCATGTCCTCTCATCTTAGATAAAAAATGCACCATTAGTTTTGTTTGATCTTTAACACATAGACTTCCAATGCTAAAAATTAAAACTCAATCACCTTGACCTGATCTCGTACAATCTTGAAATGTTGAATCAATGCACTCTATCAATCTCTATGGATCAATTAGGTCTTTAGAAATCAATGCTCATTGTTCAATCAATCTACATGAACACCCACTCACCATTGTATCTTTATCAAGTACCTTTTCTTAATTATTAAACATCATGTACCTGTCCTCATCTCACTACTTCTTAATTACTCAGAGCAATGCACACCGTCAAACTTTCTCAAATTTTAACTTATGAAAAAATGACTTACGAAACTTTTCAATATACCTGAGTAGCCATTTTTGAACCTTAATAACTTCTTCTTTGCTTTGATGCATGATCTAAACTTTGGACCAGATGATCTCCTCACATAGGAGAATCCAACCATGTGACACACTATTCCTAACGCCTTCACATGTGTGCGATATATTTACATTAAAAT
>JARHVA010005446.1:705000-717500 GCA_037957365.1 Torreya grandis | reverse complement strand
AATTTCAAAATTACTTTTCACCCTATTATTTAATTTTGAATTGAATTTTTACACATACCATTATATTATGCATATTATGCAACTAATTTAATACACTACTCAAATTTTCTAAAATTAGTATCTCAAGTTTTATTAATAGAAAACAAATGCCATAAATTGGATTTGGACATGTGTAACATTTTATTTGTATCATAATTTTATAAAGATTCTAATACCAACTTAAAAAATGTGTCAATTTTGTAATTAAAGATATAAAAGTCATTGCTTTTGACAAATATTACTTCTTAACCAAAGTGACTATATAATAGTATATTATTAAATTTTTTTAATGAATAACATAAGAATAAAATTCAAATCCAATATGCCATATTATAACCATTTTAACTAATTTAAATTATTTAATATGGTATATATTTTGATCAAATCGATTGGTAACTTTCATTGCTCACCTCAAAACGGGGGTAAACATGGTGAAAATTATATAAATTGCTATCAAATATATATTTTACAAACTATCAAATCATAATGTAACATCAAACTTTAAAACATTGTTAGCATATGGGGTGCACATTAAGTTAGTTTCCAAGCACTTATTCTAAATTTATATGCATCACATCTTTTAAAAATGAAAAAGGGTACAAAATTCCATATAATTAGAGTTTAATAATTTTAAATACTACACATCATAGTTATAACACATTACAAAAAAAATTAAAAAAATCAATAAGTGGTACACTTTATAGTTTTAAAGCAATACAAATGGTTCAAAATTCAATCATTAACATAAATTACGTGGGCATGTTTTATGATCAAAGTATAAATGCATATAATCTTGGGTTCATGATACATATTCTTGAAAAAGTTTCAAATAAAATTAAAAAATTGACACATGCATATAGTTTCAAATTATAAAATTATCACAATTGGGGAATGAGACATATTCATGTATATTATACTATTTTAAAATATCAAAGAATATACTATAGTTTTGTGGCACAATATATCATTTTTTTAAATTAAAATGGTAACAAAATAATTCCATAACAATATTTCAATAATATAATATATTCTATCTAAAATAATGGTATGGGAATGTATGTCATTCATTACTTTGACCATGAAACTAGGTAGTAAAGTTACAACTAAATATAAATCCACCTATGATGGTTGATTGAGTTAATGTGCATAATCCATGACTTAGAAATTATTGTTCCCTACAACACAATATATTGTGAATCCATATTAGCTTCCAATGTATTTCAAATCTTGGGATTACAAATAATATATGATTTAAATTAAGGTCTTTTCATCCTTCAATGGGTGTTATTTATTATACATGGGTAGAACTCAAATTAGAGCTTGATCACCCCCAATTTTCTAGTTTTCAAAAGAATTCTCCAAGTTTTCAATAAATGAACAAATTTATCTAGGAAACACAACTACTATAGTCAAGACATTGTGGTCTATGTTCCCATCAATCATTCTATTCATTAAATTTACCACTTTAAATATTATCCATCTCTTCTATGTCATAACCCTAGTTTTTACCCACCATCAGTTGGAAAATGAGTTGGGGTCAGTAACTCAATTTGGTAAAAATTAACAAAGGCATAGTGTTATAACTCTTAGTGAGTGATATAATTGAATGACGGAAGCCTTTTGTAAATAAATAACTCTAAAAACACTCAATATCAATTTAGTATTAGGGCAAGACATGGTCCTAAATGTTAAAATTTGGCATTTACATATTGTTTTTATTACATCTAAATTTTACCCTAAGTTTTATAACCTTTGAATCCATGCATTATGTGGTTATAATTTGATTTTTATTTCTTTGATTTCAGCTTTATGATATATGCTGGTTAGGGGAAAATTATATGCTGACATGATGTGATAGTTTTGTTTTCTTATTTCTATACATCATGGTTATATATTTATTAGTTGCGCATCATTAGTTTTTGATATATGACAACACAGAATAACTACCTACTTTTCAAGAGGTGGATACATGATTGATTCTACCCTTAGAGCATGATGGAGAGAGAGCATCACCAAAGAGGATGGTGTAGATGGGATAATTGGGGGATGGCAGAGGAATTATTAGTAACCCAACACACACCATAGTAGAATAGTTTAACTAGTTGGTATGTGTTCAAGTGTTTGCACATTTATGAAATGATTATGTTTTATGTACATGATTATGGTTTATTTAATCGAGTGATTTCATCATGATAATGCCTACAGTTATATTTGTACGATGATTTTTTTTATGATTATTGTGTTAACTATGTTTGGGTGAATTGATGTTTAACCAATACGTATTGGTATTATTGTAGCTATTTTTTGACTAGATATAGACTTGTTATAATGTATTTAAAATTGTTATTGGATGATAGTATAACTACTATTGATATTTTGAAATATCAATAAAAGTAAAACTATTAAATAAGAATGAAATAAAGAAAGATATGTATATATAATATATATTTACACTGATAATGAATTAAAATAAGTAATCTTTAAATAATTAGAATTATTAATTGATTTAGTATATATTCTAGAAGAGATAATTACTTTAATTTCTTTTTTAAGGAAATTTAATATCCTACAAATAGTAACTTAAAGAGTTAAGTATAATGCATGGAATTACATTGAGGATTAAAGGTTTAAATTTATCATTTAAATGGTGACTTAAGTGAGTGAACTTAGTGAAAAACTTGAAATTGAACACAAAGTATTAGCATGTAATGAAATTCAAATTAAGATTTTAAAACTAAAATGATTAAGCAGTGAACTATGCATGTAAATAAATTAATGAAAACTCAAGATAAGTTATGAAAATAAATTTTACAATGAAACATTTTAGAAAAAGGATTTTTTCATGGAAAAGGGGAATATCTAAAAAGATAACTCTATAATAAGGTGAAAAGAGAGGGAGAGACATGGCCCAATATGGTGTGAGAGGAAAAGGATGGTAAGGTAGCATGGAGGGGAGATAAAAGACAACACAGAGTATTGATGAAATATAAAAGACCAATAAAGTAAGATAGAAGAGAAACAAAGGAATGATAATAAAAACAAATCAAATAAGGTAAAGAGTCAACAAGAGGACGTTATAGGAAGAACAAAGTTTAATATTCGTTTAGTGATCAGTTAAGATATAACTAGTTCATTTTTTTTATACCTTAGTTGTTCTTATGCAAATAAAATTCCATCGACCAACTCTAATTTGATAAGTAATCCGATCCAATAACTATAATTCATATGTAGTTTTAACCTTATAAATTCTCTTGATGATGTGAATATATGGGAAGGTATTTTTATGACATTTCTCTAAATCTAGTTTGGAACAAACACTACATAACAAAGGTTTTTTGACACTTTCAAATTTATAAAAATTATAACCTAGAATCATAGATTATTGCAAAAATTAGAAAATACATGTTGACCATGTGAACAATATAATTTCATATATATATAATCAATCCACCCTTCACTTTGAAATATTAGTCATTTTCTAGCTTTTTGAATTTAGAACCTGTGTCTACACCACCTAGAATCATTTTGTGTGAAGTGAATGAGAAAGTATTGAAATATATGGAGTTGACCATATCCACCGAATCATCACATTAACCTAATTTAATTTTAGGATAATAATTTCAATCATACTTATCTTACTATCCATGTGTTCTTGAAGTATCTCATTAACTTTTCCATGTTGAATATTATATAAAGTATTATTTTCTAAGATTGTCATACCTTTTCACTAGATCATTGTACCAATTACTTTATCAAAATGAGATTTTAATGAATTAATTTTTTAAGTATATCATATTTAGTTATCATTGGGGAAAGGGTGTTTTTAGAGTTCCTATGTAGGAATACAAGTCAAAAGAAGTAAAACATTATAATTTCCCCCTTGTTCTGCAATCGATGTTAGAACACTTTGTATACTTTAGTTGTGAAATAATTTATAAATGTATGAAGGAAACTATTTTTCCTCTTCAAATAAAGAGAAAATGTTTGGTGGAACTTTATTTTTGCCTTAGATCTTCGTATTATTATTTGAAACCGAGTTGTGTTACTAACCCGAGTACTCTCTAAGATTTTTATGATATAAATACGATCAATGTTTTAGAGTGGAGGTATAATATATATATATATATATATATATATATATATATATATATATATATATATATATATATATATATATATGGAAATATAAATATTTATTCCATTTATGTATTATTAAGAGTTCCTAAGTGTTTTATTGAGTTTTATTGAAATATGAATCTAGCTAAGTCCTGCCATTAGACATATTTAAGAAGAATGTAAAGTTCCAGTCTAATTTGATTCTTATTTTAGACTAGTGAACACACCTGATATGGAATTAAATGCATTGATGAAAATATTATTCCATTAGGATGTCTATAGTTATTGAAAATATGATATTCTAAGTAAACTTTGGGATTAGATTTGTAATGATCCATATTATATGAAAACAATGGGTAGAGATGGTTTCAAACTTGAATAGGATGAAATCCTATTATTTTAAGTCTATCCTATACATTAGAACAAGATGAAATAATCATTAGAATGATGTAAAAAAAGGAAGTTATAAACTATTTTGATATGAGTTATGTTAGGATTAGGGGTTACCATATTGTTGCCAGTTGTATATATTTTTAAAGATGAGCTATGATTTATGGATTTTTATGAGAATATTAATTACAATTGTTGGATATTTATTGAAAATTTAATATGGAATCCTTATATGAATTGCATGATACCCAAATGGCAGATTAACTTGCTTGTCATAAATATTGGTTATAAGATAAATAAGGTTCAATCACACATTGATGAAATAACTGTGTGTATAGTAGCTATTCCAAAAGTTGGTATGTGTTTTCACTAGCTTGTATAATTAATTACATGAATCTATAGACTGTGTAGAGTGAAAACACATAAAAAAAACATGTGAATGACTTATATGGTGGTTTTGACTTAGAAGTTGTGTAATTCTATGTTGAGAACTAATAATAAATAAAAATAATAGAATATTGATTCTATACAGGTCTAATTGACTATAATACACATGTTATATCTTAAAAGTTCATGAAAGTTTTGATTATGAAAACTTGTAAAACATTGACTTGTGTCATAAAAGACTGTTACTATATTTATGCAGATTATATTGAAATTTTTTATGAATTACATATTGTGAGAGTATATATATGTAAAAATATTTAGAATTTGATATCATAAAATAATCAATCATGACATTTGCCTAGATATTATGTTTTCTTCTAATTATTTAATTTGCAGTATAACCTAGGTTATACTGAAGTGGTATAATCCCATACTTGCTTGATTAATATTTATAATCATAAGATTATTTGTTCATGATTGAGTAGGGTGCTCATTCATAATGATATATGATATTATGGGATATCATAGAGTCCTAACATATTAAATTATGTTATACCCGGATGGTACATACTATAATTGTTATGTCTAGACCCACACCTACATAAATGTATTCATGTAGGTTATTTCTTTGAATAGTATGTTTTGTGGTATTTAGTAGGAAATTATGTATGCATGCGTATTTATTTTGAGTGTGTAATGAATGCTAAGATGGAATATTATGTGTTTCATGGAATCTTACTTGATTTGACTACCCCTATATTTAGCATGTTGTGTGTTATGATTGCCTGTAGGATGTAAAATGATTGAATCTTGGGGTTAAATTATATAGAGTAAAAAAATATCATTTTGTGAGTATGATTTACATGTTTATGCAACATATTTAAATAAAATGAGTACTTTATGATGCATTTCATGTTTATTTTTAAAAATCATACCACACATAGGTACTTGCTTATTTTCTCTAGATTCCTGCACCATCACTATCTATTCATCCATGAAGGGAGGGATATTTCATGATGGGAATGGGGAAAGGGATTATATGTCTATGGTTAGCATGCAAAAATACACAAATGATGTTCTCCCTCCTCACAATAGTACTAATTTTGAGGTGAATCTTGAGTTTTCCATAGATACTGGAGAGTCTGGGGAATTCATGCTATGTGGAGCCTTGTATCTTATTATTTGTATATTGTCTATGTTGTATTGATTATTCAAAACATTGTTATTTAAAATTGTAACTGCCTATCTTATGTATATTAACAATAATGGATGAATATTGTACCATTAGTGGTTGGATAATTGTAATAACTTTCTATGATTATATTATGATGCATTTTCATATATTGATAGTGATCAGTGACTATAATATGTCACATGATTAATTATAGTTATCACTCTTGGAGAAATTTTGTATGATCACCGCTTAGATTCTCTTGGTATAATCTATTTATACTTTATGTTGTTTTTTGGTTAACACCCAATGGACCATTCCCTGACAGGACCAATGTGAGGGATCATTGGTCTATCATTGGTATGAAAAAGCACTCAGATGATGCTCTCCCTTATCATAATAGTACTAATTTTGGGCCAAATCTTGATTTTTCCATAGATACTAGAGATTCTGGGAAACTCATGCTTTGAGGAGCCTTGTATCTTATTTTTGTATATTGTCTATATTGTATTGATTATTGGAAACATTATCATGTAGAATTATATATGCATATCTTATATAGATTGAAACAAGTGGTAGAATAATTGTAATAACTTTTGATGATTGTATTATGATGAATTCTCATATATTGCTAGTGATCAGTGACTATAAGATGTCATGTGTTTAATTACAGTTATCACTCTTAGAGTATTTATATATGATCACTACTTATATTTTCATGATGTAATCTATTTATAGTTTAAGTGTTTTTTTTTAAATATCACATTTGTATAGTTATAACCCAATGGGGTTGTTACATATGGTATCAAAATTATGGTTCTAACTCTAGGACCTAATGAGTCCATTAGAAAAATTTATATCTTTTTTTTAATCAGAAAGGATAATTGTGAATGTGTGTGGTACATTAAGCGTGTACCCTAAGAGCATTTGTACCCCCCCCCCCCTAGAGTTGTTAAATATTTATTTTATTGGGAGTCTCATTGGTGATGGTTATATAAGGTGTTTGGATAGGTAAGTACATGCATAGTTCATGAGTTATGAGCAAGAGTTTCCTACAATATTATTGATTTTTTATATTGAACACCTTGAACATGGTAATAATTGAATCACCTTCACCATTTGTGTTTTTTTTTGTGAGTATTTTAAAATCATGGAGTGTTTCCCACTTAAGTATATATTTATTAGTTTTGTGTTTTATATATACAAATCTTAGGAATGAGAAATTTGTAAGACCATTTTTAATTTGGCACCACCTACTGCAGTGGGAATTTTCTTATAGTTGAATGTAGATGTCTTGGTTGATAATTCCTTTGTGTTAGGAGTTTGTTTATGTGGATTAATATTTTTATTTCTAGTTGTGAATGTAGGTTATGATACTACATTTACAAGTTTGGTAAGTTAATAGTGAATTGGCAACTTGGGTTATGGTTTTTCCTTTTACCATGCGAGGGTATGTAGGACTCTTGTTTTTGAGATGTTAGTTCTCTATTTTCCACTTGTGACTTTTTAGAGTGACTATTTTATCTAACCTATGAACTTGACCATGAAGAATAGTGAACCTTAAATTTATATTAAATCTAGTTGATTATAATTATTATGTTATTATATACCTTTGTTTAGACTATTATTATTATCTTTTTGAAGCATGTTGTTTTGAAGAGTTATTTATCTACCCTTTCTCTAGAAATTAATAGGGTAGAGGATGTGTAAAACATCCTATTAGTCTTAAAAGGGTTGAGATAATCTTTTAACTTATTGAGTTTTACTCAAGGAAGCAGGGAGACATTGTATCGCTTGTTCCTTTGTAAGGTTGTAAGGATGGTATAATCCTTATCTTTTTTATGTTATGTTAATATTGACATTATTTACTCTTAACTATGGATATAACACTATAGGTTAGTTATGAAATATGATACTAGTTGTGTTTGGATAGTGGTAACTTAATGAAATTATGTAATGATTGTATGATTTCCCTTATATGTATGTTGGTACATATAGAATTATTTAGCATATAATATTGATTTCTATGATCTGTTAGTATAGAATTATGAATTTTAAAACCTTGTGCACATTTTGGAGATCATTAGGTCATGAAGACGTAAGGGAGAAGTAGTGAATTAGGAATGTGAGTTCTAAGTGATAGGAGTGGATCCTACTTAGCCTCACATTGAATCGGGAGTTACTGAGTTTACATCCAATAGAAGGACTTGTCAAATCCAAGATTTCATAGACAAACTTGTCAAATTCAACTATATGTCTATATGCATGTATATTATGGATGGGTATTTTATAATTTTGTATATATTGGAAATATGCATTTCTAATTCTTATTCATCATCATACTTATCAGGAGCTCTATGGAGTAGTGATAATATTGACATGTATATCTATCTAAAACTATGTGAAGTAGTGATATTATTAACTTATACATATTATTCTTTCTAGGTTCCTTAAACACTTTTTTTTAGGTTGAGAAAAACACTCTCTAGATTAGAGGGATGTGTAGAGGGCATGGAAGGTTTTGTGGAACTCTTCCAAACCAATTATTTTTGGATTTTATGATGATTTGATATGTTTTTAGGAAGTCAATGAAACTTTTACTTAGATATCTAAGGCTTGCCTTATTGGTTTTGGACCTTAGGAAGGTCATGAAAGAACCAATCAGAGTAATTGACACTCACAAACTTCAATTGTTTAATAGATAAGTGCTATAGTGCAATGTCTTATGAGATCAAACTCTAAGGATAATGCTACTTGGGAGGAATATGTTGAGTTATACAATCTATTTACATATTTTGTTACATGTTTTGATACTAGATACTGTGTTATTTTTCTATTAATCTCTATTTGTTATTTAGAACTATTATTTGAATAAGTGTCATCAGGATGATAACTAGTTTTAGGGGAGAAAAATGTTACATGTTGAATTTTAACTTAAGTGTTATAACCTTTGAATCCATGAATTATATGGCTGTCAGTTGATTATTATTGATTTGATTTTAGCTTTATGACATATACTGGTTATAGGACAATGATATGATTACATGATGTGACAACTGTGCTTTTTTAGTTCTATATATTGTAGATATAGAATTCTTAATTGTGCATCATTAGTTTTTGATATATGATGACTCAGACTAACTACCTACTTGTTATACGGTGGATACAAAATTGATTCTACCCTCAGATCATGATGGAGGGAAAGAATCATTAGAGAGTATGACATAGATGGGATAATTAGGGGATTATAGAGGAACTATTAGTAACCCAGCACACACCATAGTAGAATAGTTTAACTATTTGGTATGTGTTCAAAAAATTTGTGGATTTTTACAATGATTATGTTTTATGTATATGATTATGATTGATCTAATTGAGTTATTTCATCATGATACCACCTGTAGTTTGATTTGTATGATGATTTTTTTATGATTATTGTGTTAACTATGTTTAAGTGAATTGATGTTTAACCAATCAGTATTTGTATTCTTTTGGCTAGTTTTTGACCAAATATAGACTAGTTATAATTTATTTAAAAATTTTATTATAAAATAAGCTAACTATTATTGATATTTAAAAATATTAATAAAAGTAAAACTATTAAATAAGAATAAAATAAAGAAATATATATATATATATATATATATATATATATATATATAATCTATATACACTGGTAATTAATTAAAATAAGTAATCTTGTAATAATTATAATTATTAGTTGATTTAGTATATATTTTTAAAGAGATAATTAATTTAGTATATTTTTTATAAAAATTTAATATCCGAAAAATACTAACATAAAGAGTTAAGTACAATGCATGGAATTCCATATAGGATTCAAGGTCTAAATTTATCATTTAAACATTGACTTAAGTGAGTGAAATTAGTGAAAAACTTGACCTTGAGCAAAAAGTATTAGCATGTAATGAAACTCAAATTGAAATTTTAAAACTAAAATTATTAAGTGAAGAAATATGCATGTAAATAAATTAATGAAACTCAAGATAAGTTATGGAAATAAATTTTAAACTCAAAGCTTTAGAAAATGAATTTTTTATGGAAAAGGGGAATCTTTAAAAATATGCATTTATAATAAGGTGAATAGAGAGGGAGAGACACAATATAGTATGGCATGAGAGGAAAAGGATGCTAAGGTAGTGTGGAGGGGAGATAAAAGAAAATATAGAGCAATGATGAAATATAGAAGAGAAATGAAGAAAGATAGAAGAGTGACAAATGGAAGAGAAGAACAATGAATGAAATAAAGTAAGGATGCAACAAGAGGATGTTATAGGAAGAAAGAAGTTTAATATTGGTTTAGTGAATAGTCAAGATATAATGGGTTCAACTTTTTTATACCCTAGTTTCCCTTATCTAAAGAAACTTCCATCAGCCAACTCTTATCTAATAAATAATCAATCTAATATTTCTAATGCATTTTTAACGTTAGAAATGCTCTTGATGACGTGAATAGATGGGAAGATATTTTTTTTGACATTTATCTAAATTTAGTTTGGGATAACCACTATATAACTAAGGTTTTTTGAAACTTTCAAATTAAAAAAAATCCTAACCTAGAATCACATATTAGAAAAATCAAAAAATACACATTGACCATGTGAATGATACAATTCCATATATATAATCAATCCACCCTCCACTTTGAAATCTTAGTCATTTTATGGCTCTTGAAATTCAGAACCTGCATCGACTCCAACTAAAATCATTTTTATTGAAGTGAATGACCAAGTATTAAAATATATGGAGTCGACCATATAAAATGAATCATCACATTAACCTAGTTTTAGTGGAGTTCAATCTTACTTTTCTTACCAACCATGTGTTCTTGAAGTATCTCATTATCTTTTTGATATTAAATATTAAATAAAGTATTATATTCTAAGATCGCAATACCTTTTCACCATATCTCCATACCAATTACTTTATGACAACAAGTTTTTAATGAATTAATTTTTATGTATCTTAGATTTAGTTATCATTGGGGAAAGGGTGCTTTGAGTTCCTTTGTGGCAATACAAGTCAAAATAAGTGAAACATTGTAATTTCCCCTTGTTCCACAATCAATGTTGGAGTGTTCCATATGCTCTGATTATGAAAGAATTTGTAAATGTATGAAGGAAACTATTTTCCTCTTTATAACAAGAGTAAATGTTGTGTGGAACCTTATTTTTGCCTCAGATTTTTGTATTGTGTTTTCAAAATGAGTTGCGTTACTAGCCTGAGTACTCTCTAAGATTTTTATACTAGAAATATGATCACTATTTTAATGTAAAGGTATAATATATATGGAAATATAAATATTTATTCCATTTTCATATTATTAAAAGTTGATAACAGTTATATTGAGTTTTATTGAAATATGAAGTTAGCTAATGCTTTCCATAAGACATATTTAAGAAGAATGTAAAGTTCCAATCTAATTTTATTCGTATTTTAGACTAGTGAACACACTTGATATGGAATTAAATGCATTGATAAAAGTATGATTCCATTGGGATGCCTATAGTTATTAGGATTATGATATTATAAATAAACCTTGGGATTAGATTGATAATTATCCCTATTATATGAAAAAAATAGGTAGAGATGGTTTCAAACTCAAATAAGATGAAACCCTATTATTTTAAGTCTATCTTATACATTAGAACAAGATGATGTAATTCTAGGAATGATGTTAAAAAGGAAGTTATAAATTATTCCTATACGAGTTATGTTAGGATTAGGGGTTACCATGTTGTTTTGAGTTGTATATGTTTTAAATATGATCTACGATTTAGGGATTTTTATGAGAGAATATTAATTAAAATAGTTGGCTATTAAATTGCAAAGTTAATATGGAATTGTTAAATGAATTGCATAATACCTAAATGGTAGATTAACTTGTTTGTCATAAATATTGGTTATAACATAAATAAATAAGGTTTAATCATACATTTGACAGACTAAGTGTGTTTATATTAACTATTCAAAAGTTAGTATGTATTTGCACTAACTTGTAGAATTAATTGCATGACCCTATAGAATGTGTAGAGTTGAAACACATAAAAAAAATTATGAATGCCTTATATGGTGGTTTTGAGTTAGAAGATGTGTTATTCTATGTTAAGAATTAACAGTTAATAACAAGAATAAAATATTGATTCTAGAGAGGTCTAATTGATTGTAGTACTCATGTTCTATCTTAAAGGTTCATGAAAGTCTTGATTGTGAAATCTTATAAAACTTTGACTTATGTCATAAATGACTGTTAGTATATTTATGCAGATTATATTGAAAAATTATTTGCAATAAATATTTTGAGAGTATATGTATATAAAAATATTTAGACTTTGATAGCATAAAATTATGCATCTTGATATTTTCCTAGATATTA
>JARHVA010005446.1:605000-697500 GCA_037957365.1 Torreya grandis | reverse complement strand
TTTTCAAGCTTGTAGATAAGACTTCTAATTGATAACTGAGATGCTTGACCATATCTTCATTCTCCTTGGCATCTTCATTCATTCTTGCCTCAAATACACCAAATTGATCTTCAAATTACTTGAGTTTATATTTCATCTTATTATTGATCTTCTTATCAATATTCAATTCTTCAAGAGCACTTTTCAATGCAGTCTCATAGTCCACCTCATCTTCATCATCATCTGAATCACTCCAAGTAAACTCATTTTGATGTAACTTACTTCCTCAGCCATAAAAAGGGCTTCATCTTTAGTAGGACCATCATCTTTATGATCATACTCAGAGTCACTGACTTCAATCTCATCTGAGGAGATGTAATATTCTTTGGTGTAGAGAATCTTCTTGTCCTTAATGTACTTGTTGTAAAAAAAATTAAATCCCTTTTTGATTTTATTAAACCTGAATGATCTCCTAACATCATCATGACCTTGATCATGTTATTAATCATCATCCTCCTTATATTTATGATGGAATTTGTTATAAAAATTTCCTATCTCACCATAATTGAAGATTTTGATTGGTAGTTTACCTTTATACTTGCATGACCCTATTCTTAATTTACTTGAAATCAAAGCAGTTAGTTCATCCTCATCTATATCAAAAATGTCATCCTCCTTATGTTTCTTACCTTAGAACTTCTTATTTTTCTTCATATCTATCTTGAATGATGCTTCCTTCTTTGGTGGTATATCATCATTCTTCCTCATCTCATAGGCAGTAAGGGTGCCATGCAATTAATCCATCTTCAACTGAGTAAGATCATGACTTTATTCTATCCCAGATAATTTTAGATAAAAATTTAGGGATATATACCTTAAGAATTTTTTAACTATAGTAGCCTCTTCAAGGTTCTCTCCAAGATATCTGATGATGTTCATAATATCATCAGCTCTCTATAGAAAGGATGCCATAAAATATTTTTCATTTATCATGAGACTTTTAAATTGCCTTCTTTGAGTCTAAAAATTAGCAAACTTTACCTTTGAATCTCATTCATAAATGATCTTCATTTTTTACCATATCTCTTTATCATATTTACAATGAATTACGTTGGTGAACTTAGTCTTTGTAAGACCACAAGTGATGGCATTCATTTGCCTTACAATTATTCTCAAATAGCTTCTTATTTTTAGTACTAGATGGAGAATTAGTGGGAACAACATAACCATCCATAATATATTGCCATACATATAACCCTAGGGACATAATATATGTCCTCATCCTTGCACTTTAAAAATCATAATTCGATCTATTGAACATTGGTTCTTTTTTAGTAGAGAAACCTCCTTGATGACTACCCATATTGTACTTTGGATCACCTTTAAGTTGTCAAGCCTTTACCAAAGGACCTAATCTAATACCAATTTCAAAAAGTACAATCATTGAGATAGGGGTGAATTAGTGAGGCTAGATATTTCAATCTCAATTCCAATCCTTTCAAACTAGTAGATAATCAATATATATCAACTTGATCAAGAAACATTAACAAGAGAGCTCATTAATTCAATACATACACAAAATCATACACATAACATATAGTTATTTTGAGAAACCCTCATGGGGACTAAAACCCACTCTAAAGCCTAAAACACATGGACTAGCTATCCTATAAGAGATTAAAAAGAAGATAATGATCAAGTCCTTCTAACCTAAGGTCTTTAGTGAATCAACAGCTTCACAAGGAGCAATTTTCCCTAAGGAAGATCACGTTCTTTAGAAACTCCTATGAGATGAACAACTCCACCTTAGAAGTAATGTATTTAACACTTGATGGATATATATTTTTATAATCGCTACACAAACTCCCTCTCTATCTCATACATGCCTCTCACATAGGTATGACAGCATCTCTCTCCTCCTTCACTCAAACTATATTTATATGCACACTAAGACCTCTTCACATATCCTAAAACTATTATATCACTATTATAAAATCAAAAATATGACCTAAAATTCATACACATAATCAAAATTATGATATACTTAACAACCCATCCACTAGGCACATATACTTCTCCTTCACTCCATAACTCTCACATGCAGACCTTGCACATGTCTTCTCAAAATATTTTCATAAGCCTAGAAACCAACATGTTTGGTCTCACCATTTATAGATATATCATTAGTATCAAGATCATAATATTTATGTTTAACCACAATACATTCCTTCACCCTTAAGGTATCTTACATAGGTCACACTTAAGCATAACTTTCTTTCAAATAGGCCTAAGTCACTTTTAGGTCCTATAGAGACCCATTCATCTCTTTGACACTTATTCAAGAAAAATAAGAACACATGAATAATTTAAAAATCATGAATCAATGAAAAATTATCTATATGTCCTCCTTAAGTGTCAACAACCATCAAATTACCCCTCTGCTTAAGCTCAATTTGCTCAAACAACATTATGTTCACATAGTCACCATGAATGAACACACACTTGAATTATAAAATTTTGTTCATATTTAATAAAATTCTTCAAACCTTAATAATTAACACATATGGTCCTAATTTTTTCTGAAATACTTCCCCATATCTAATTCATCTTGAGATATCAAAACAACATCAGAATGAGCTCAAATACCCTTCTCGGGTTACTTGCATAAAATGCACAAACATCTAATCAAATTTGAACCTCAATATATTTGATGTACACATAATTAGACCTTAAAATTAATATTTAAATATTCACCTTATATTATTATAAAAATTCCATTTTTATACCATAATCAAATTATTTATATATCAAATGTTATGGCTAAAAAACTAGGCACTAGTATTTCCTTTGTTAAATTCAAACGGTCACTGTTCAAAATCGAACACCATGCTATCATCTCAACTCCTATCTACTTAGATTAAACATGCACCATATATATTATTTTATAAATCTTAAACTTTAATTTATAGTTCACCAATTCCAAATAGTAAACCTTAAACATGTTGACCTCATCTTGTGTACTCTTGCAATATTAACTCAATGTCCACCATTGATCTTTGTAGATTAGTTAGATATTTATATTATTACACTCACCATTAAATATTTATTAGAACCACTATTATTATGAAACTTATTACCCTAAAATTCCTTTTTAGCACTTATATTGTTAAACATCATGAACTTTTTACCATCTCTCTCAATACGCATTGTTAGATCAAAATTGTATGATCACCTATGCATCATTGGATCTTAGAAGAAGCTCAATATTTATCTCTATTAACCAATGAAAACATTGAAATATTTGAATTTATGTAAACTACATATCTTCAATGTATGATCTCCTATGAGCCATTAGATCTCCATTTGGTCCTTATGTTTAACATCATGCAAAATAGACTAAGTATGGGGACCATTGCTATCTAACTGGAAGGATAACTTTGAACCTGCATATCTTTTGTTACACTTCATCGATAGAATTAAGAATTTGTAAATATAAAATAAGAACTAATGTGATCAAAACCATATGTCAAAATCACCTTGTATTATCCACACATGACAATGGTTATGTCAGTGAATTGCCTACTCAGATTTTCTACCACTAAAAATAGAAAGTATAGATGAAAATAATGGACTACTAGATGAAATCCACTCATGCACACAAGTACTCAAATAATATAAAAACTATTATGGGACCCCTTTCACATCCTTAAATCACCATACTCATAATTTAATATCTTTAACCATGCCAAAACTAAAGATCAACCAAGCTCCTTTCAATCATACTAGGACAATGTCAATGCACACTTTGGCATTGTCACTTAGACTATCAAGGCACATCATCCAATCACTAGGAGACATTCATGACATCATTGAAAACTCTCTAATATTTTTTCATGCCTAGATTCATTATTTTTAGGTCAAATACTAACAACTATTCTATTTATCCCTATTTATATACTTTGTGGGGGGGGAGTGTCATATTTATCCATATATATAGGGGAGTTTCCTAACTAAACCTATATATATGTAGGGGGTCAAGGTTAAGAACTTATTTGAGACATCCCAATAGTAACTTTGTGGCAATCCCAAGTCCAAAATGCTCTTATAGACACATAAATTGGTGTTGTTTCCACTCTCTGGTCTATTGATATATTCTCTTTAAATTTTTACCAATCTCTAGACCATGTGGGGATGATATATATAGTGTCTCAGTGGGTCCCATGTATATATGTATATATATGAATGTATGTGTGTGTATACACACACACATAGATATATATATATATATATGTGTGTGTGTGTGTGTGTGTGTGTGTGTGTGTGTGTGTGTGTGTGTGTGTGTGTGTGTGTATGTATGTATGTATGTATGTACGTATATATACATACATACATACATATATATATATACATATATATATACATATATATATATATACATATATATATATATATACATACATACATACATACATATATACATACATATATATATAGATAGATATCTATATATATATATATATATATATATATATGTATGTATGTATATATATATGTATGTATATATATATGTATGTATATGTATATATATATATATATATGTATATATATATATGTGTGTATATATATATACATATACATACACACACACATATATTTATATATATATATACTTACATACATATATAGATATGTATATATACATACATATATATATATATACATACATACATATATACATACATATATATATACATACATATATATATATATATATATATATATATATATGTATGTATATATATATGTATGTATATATGTATGTATGTATATATGTATGTATGTATGTATATATATATGTATATGTGTGTGTGTGTTTGTGTATGTGTATATATTGGCCTCACTTAGACCACTACCAATAAAGATATAGTTATTACTCCAAGTGATAATAAACATGAGTGATGCCATCCTAGTTTAGGTTTGTCATAGTATTGGATATTCAGACTGATTGTCTCTATTGGCCTTTATAGATACATGGAAAAAACTCCACCCATGTATACTATATATATATGGTTAGGTAAAAAAAGTATATGGTGTGGGGACCACATTCCCAAAAACATTCTTCAACACTCTCAAATTTTCATAGATATAGATAGGGGTCCTACATATTAATCTATTCGTATCACACTTACACTGAATCCTATAAATTATTTATAATAAATTACCCACACATATATAGGTATATCTTATGGAACCTCAGTTCAATTCATATAGATTGGTGTTGTTTGGTAAATTTTTCCTATATACCCATCTGACAATGTATATAGATATAGGCAAAGACTAACTGATATGTTTTTGACTATCGATAGATAAACCCTAGATACATAAGACAAAGGAGAATAACTATCTCCTTAACTATCTATGATCTTGACACAAATGAATCATACATTCACATTCTTGATGAACCCATCATTTATATAGTTAGGTATTCATGGAAGCCTATCTAGAGTAACCCCCTCCTATCTTAAATATAACTTATTTCTATATACATTATGGGTAGGGTATACCATTGGGAGGATAATTTTTTTGGGGGGTGTAGGGATCTTCATGACGTACTATCATCTAGTTCTATATATTCCCTAAATAAATGAGGTCAAATCATTCATGGTAGTTCCCATCAACCAATTTAATATTGATTAGTGATCCTTATCTATATAAGGAGAGACAACTAATATCTCTATTCTATAATGGTGGGTATGGTCACTCATGCAATAATAGGGGCGAGATTTGAATGGCCAACTATAGATAATGAGATAGTGTAAACTACAAATCAAACATATACTTATATGTAGTATATGTAAGTGGTTAAATTGATAGTTACTTATATGTGATATTATTGGGTTTGTCATTCCATGTCAATAGAGATTATATTTTCTTAACAAATATAATACCATTATAAAATACATTAAGTGTTATTTCTTAATTTTATTGAATATTAAAATGTAATCAAAATAAAATATCACAAAAATAACAATGTAATATTGTAGTACTTTATTTATCACCCTCATAAATGTGTTGGGTGCATTAGATAATCTTATTGGTATCACTATCCACTCATATAAGCCATCCCTAGTCTTGAATGTTGTTTTCCATTCATCTCCTTCGTGAATTTAAATATTATAGTAACCACTTCTTATATAATTATACACACATACATCATATCATATAAATCAGGTATATGAAATATATATTTGATGGTAATTTTATTGATTAATTTAATATCCACACACATCGTCCATGCCCCATATTTACTTGCAGTAAGCAATGTTGGTGTTACACATGGACTCATTCTATCCCTTACTACACCCTTTCTCACCAATTTATTAACTTAATTAGTTAGTTCTACATGTTTTTTTACACTCATCCTATAAGCTAATTGACTTGTTAGAGTTGATCCTAGAATAAAATCAATATGATGTTGAATGTCTTTCTTTGATGGTAAACCATCTAGTAACTTGTTAGTATAACATATTATTTCAGCAATTCTACTACTTTTTATAGTATTCGTACCACTTTTCTATCTTCTTTCTTTATTATTAATGCATAACAACATCCTATTTCAAACTATTAATTTGACTAAGAAGAGGATATGAGTATTGTGTTAGTGAATGAAATCAGATAAACAACACACTAAACTAACATCTTTATGCCTAGTTACTAGGGTTACCTTAGTGAAGGAATACAAATGAATAAATCAAAACTAAAATTCAAGAAAACACACATTTATTAACTTCCTTGATGCTCCAAGAGTATTCTTCGATTGGCTTGCTTAGTTTATGCTCATGAAGTCCTAATCAATGGAAGCTTGGCTACCTCCATCTCTCCTTGGCACCTTTGGCTTTGGCTTGGCTTGGATTGGAATCAATTTGGAATGGAAACACTAGTTTGAATGAATATTTTGAAACAATTCCTTTATTATAACTTTGAATAAATTAATCTTAGAAATGATGTTGATGGCCTCTCTATTTATAGATTTTTGAGATTGATCAGAATCAACCTGAACCATCCATCCTAAGATGAAGATGTGTGGTTGAGGATTAATTCAATTTTTTGGAATTAAATTTATAATTATCCTCATCATGACATTATAAAAAGGGGAAATTGAAAGGCATGGAGGGTATTGATGAGGCATGGAAGGCATGAATCTTGATATTTATGGCATTTATAGCCTAGGGATGTCTTCCCAATAAATGAGGTGACCTGATGATGCATATATTCAATATTCATTTCCAAAACAAATTATTCAATAAGTTTAAATGAAATTCTTGATTAGGATATAATTTGGTTTAATTATCTCTTAAGCATATTTGAACACTCTATGTACAAATTACTCAAATTGATCAGAATGCCTTATTATTGGTCCAAAATTTGAATGGATTGGTATTAGAATGCATGTCAGATGTGTTGGATCCATGATTCCATTTAAGATGTTACCAACACCAAATAACAAAGGTACATGTCTCGTGTAAGGGATTTGATAAGAAATATTAATCTAGAGCACCCAGGTGCAAACTTGGTATTTTGACTCAAAATAAACTGATCAAAGTTAGCTGGCCCATAAATTGCACAACCCCATTTAATGATACTCTAGCTAAAACTGACACTTGAATATGTTAGTTTCACATTTTTTATCATGTTTTAGTGTCTTTAGGTTAAATTGTGTAATGTAGGTGGAGATTGGTCAAGACCCTAATTAAAGGTTATTGATGGATAGATTTAGGTGTCTACACCTATCATATTCATGTCTTTCATAAATTATTTCATGCACAACATGATTCTACTTGCCCTTATTCTTAAAGAGGTAATAAAAATATATTTTTATCACTTTTCCAATAAAATTATGTATTATTTGAGGCATCCTAAATTACATTTTAGTTATATTATCATGGTCTTATTAATTACACATGGCATGCATCCATTCGGGTAACATCACACCATATTTCATCCCTAAGAGGAGTGGCATATCTATCTATTTATATTGGGGAGTTCCCTAGATATCCCTATCTATATATAGGGCGTATCAAGGTAAATAACTTAGTTTATACTTCCCATTGTTAGCTTGGTGGGTAACCCCAACTCCCATAATTATCTTATATACACATAAATAAGTTCAAATAGACAGGTAATGATGTCACTACTACTCTATGGTCTATTTGTCTGGCCTCTTCACTTTTGAACCCCTATATAGTCCTAGTTAAGATGATATATAGTCCTAGTGGCATCACTCCAGATTGATATTGGATCCAAAATTTAACAACTATTATAGAAATTTATTCCCACTTACCTTCTACCTATACCAAAACTAAATTTATATTAGCATCAAAACCATCTAACTACACTCTTATTTGTCATTTATATATCTATCATAGTTATCCTTTCTATTAATAATTCATCTCAATTATTTAAATTCAATATATGGTACATCTAAATTTAGCACATGAGTTGGCTTGTTATACATCTTATATTCACACTTGTGCCCTATCATATTTGTATCTTTAAACCTTTATACCTAAGTAATATTCCACAATCCAAATTAGAGTTAAATAGAGAGTGAGGTAACTTTATGATATACTTATGAAATTTTAGTCCCCACTAATGGATGGGGGAGTTTTTTTTAAATGGGGGTGGGGGGGTGGGTAAAAAGCACATGATATGGGGACTATAGATAATATTTTATTATTGGGTAACAAACTATCTTGTTATATATAATCCTAATTATTCTCTATATATGCCTACTCCAATTACTATATTGGCATGCCTAGAATCAACCTTAGTATTTAATTTCAAATTATGGTTCTTCCGTGTTTCAATGAGAGAGGGGAGATTAGTTATCAAAGTGACTAGCCCAACATATTTATTCTAGTTTGGATGGTGATAAGGTTGATTTATTTTTTTTTAAGGGATCAAATTAATAGTTTATTTTTTAATTATTAATTTCTCCCACTCACTGAGAAACATATTTTATAGTGTTCAGATTTCATACATCAATTCCTTAATGTTTTATAATCTTGTGGATAGGCATATTTTCAAGAAATTCTTAGGGTGATCCTTCTTGTCTCTAAATTGGATGATCAAAGCTCACCCTTAGTTTTGTGGAGGAGGATTTATCCTCATCAATTAACTAGATAAAAGCCATTGATCAGTTCATTAATTAATGCAATTCCTCTAAGAATGAACTAAATGATCGAAGTGGAGCCCATGAGATAGTAGATTCATATTCCAATTTATGAATAGTCAAATAAACATTTCTTATCTTATCTTGATTTAGGAATAAAATCCAATTGCAGTGGCTCCCAATGAAAAATGACTATATGATAATAATAAATGGAGATGTGATGAGAAATCGGTCTAAAAACTACCCTACCCTAAGTTATTATGTATATAATCCATAGATAGATGGGATATTAAGTGTTGATAGGTAATTACCATTTGGTGCCCCTATGTATATTACATACTAGTAAAATCATAGATAGGTATAATTATCCTCTATATAGATGTACAAAAATTGATCAATAGGGAGGAGAGGTGATCGTTGAATATGTCCAATTTGAATTAGACATTATGTATAACTCTAGTAGATATACCTATCTTGATAGGATTGGGTATATAATATGTTATGTGTCTAATGATTGCTTATTTCCAATTCAAACTATAAATATGTAAATAAATATGATATGGAGGAGAGGTAGTGGAGAGAATATGTCTAATTCAAACTAGATATATAAATATAACTTTGGTAGGTAGGAAAGGCAATAGTGTATTGCTAATGAATCAAATAGAATTCATCTGCCCAATAGGGAGGAAAGTTAGTTATTTGAATAAAATGAATATCTATGGCTTACTCCAAGGATGAGAGGCAATATTTGAATGTCTTATTCCTATTTAAACTACATATAACTCTAGAGAGAGTAAAGGTAGTACTAGAGTTATTTAATATTTCCTTCAGTCAAAGATGAGTCTATAAAATAATACGGAAGAAATTTTTATCTATAGTCCATTGGTATTCATAGATCACCCTATCTAATTATTCTATCTAATTAAATCATATCAAATTATAGAGCAAAATCAGGAAGATTAGTTTCTACATATCTTGGTTGACATACATTAGAAAACACATCCTTGTGTCTAATTAGAGTAGAGTGATCTTATCTTTTATCTAATAATATCATAATTTATATTAGAGGTTATTTATATAACTAGGTTTGAATTGAGTAGAGAGTCACAAATTCTAGGTTTGAATTGAGTAGATCATAAAGTGGATCATAGGGGAGCATAGATTAGAGAGAAGGGAATCTATATATCTAATGAGAGTTTAACATTCACCTAGTCTAGAGGGAAGCATAGAACATAGTTTGGATTGTTCACCTATCTTATGAGAGTGGAGTGTCCATTTGATATAAAGGGGAGTATAGGGCAGAGAGAAGACAATCCATATTTCTATGAGAGTGGATCACCGATTTGATATACAGGGAGGGCATATGATATAGAGGGGATTAAAATGTAGATATAATAATTTAGGTTCATCATATCACTATTCTATCCTATAAATAACAAGGTATATCATAGGGGATTCTAGATTATATTATATCTCCTAGTCTCCTAGTATTTAAAGAAGGGAGGTCTTCTTTGCCATACTCTAGGTATCCATATCTATTCTCATACAATTGGGGTTGGCCCAAAATACTCATCGTTTAATCCTCATCATGAGTAATAAATATTGAGGAATGAAGTGGCACTCCCAACTCAACAATACTACCTAACTTTAACCTATAATAATGTTATGGGCTCCAAACTTGGAAATATTCTTTATAATTAGGAGTTTGGGAATATAAGCTATAGTCAGAATAATGAAAGCATGAAAATCTAGTACCGAGGAATGAAATTTTAGTCATGAATCAGATAATAAGTTAGATCTGACCTAAATCTTATGTTTTCTCATCCAAATACAATGCTACCAATTGAATACCCATTGGACAGTCAATAGAACACCATGAATGACATTATAAACCAACCTAGTGGGTGACCCATAGTTCACACCTCTACAAAGTATATTCATAAGTAGTAATAAGAGTTATAATCCATTATTTTATGCTAAGATTTAACAAAACCTAACTAGATATAAATTTATAAGTACACCCTACCTTCAATAATTTACTTGGTGGGTAGCCTTGACCCTTGGGCATTATATATATATATATATATATATATATATATATATATATATATATATATATATATATATATATATATATATATATATATATATATATATATATATATATATATATATATATATATATATATATATATATATATATATATATATATATATATATAATCTTGTTACATGTTATGTAAAGAATATAATAACACTCGATAGATGAAAATACATAAGTAATTCTCTCCCCAAATTTTCACAAGCACAAATATTCTATGTTGGTTGAAGTTCAGTGCATCCATATCATTATATATAGTCATAATGAGTAATAGATCTATTCTATATAGATGAGATGAAAACCCTCTATATATCTATTTTAGATGGCCCATCAACCCCACTATAGATTTAGGGTATTTTTGGGCCATCTATCCACTCCTTATAGGGGATTTGATTTGTGGGAATAAATATATATTATCCCTCTCCCAATATTTGAACCCCATATATAGATAGTCCCGTAACCCACCTCTAACAATAGGGATCAACATATATCATATAAAGAGTAAGGTACCAACTATAGAGAGATAATCATCCTTAGCCTCCTTATCCCAAAAGGGGTTTTCATATATCTATATAGGGTGGATCACAAACCAATTATTTAAAGGTATAGTAAAACATAAGAGAACCCCTCACTTATAATTTGAATAAATAATGGATAAGGTGATTGGTTAGCTAGTCACCCTCTACTCTCTTTTGATGGATCTCAAATATAAAATTTGCCCTCACTCCATATATATATGGATTCCATTATATGTATATAGTTATGGATCCGCTCTCTTATTTATTCTATATAATTAAAAAACTATGGCAAATGAGTTCGATGGTGGGGGGATATGCCTAAAAAAAAAACTAATGAGTCCACTTTGTAGATTACATATTACAATATAATACCATGTTATCTAAGACGAAGAATCCTATGGTAGATAAGGAATTATAACACACATTCAAACAAAGTTTGAAACAAAGTTTGCTTCCACCTCTACGTGAATATATTATGTCTAATAAGTTTATATCATTTGATGATTTATGTCACACAATCAGGGAAAGAGAGGTTAAGCTATTGATAAATAACAAGCTAAAATATGTTACCAACCTATTTTACAATTATTATACAAAATTCAAAATAATCCACCCTAAAAGGTGAAGCGTATTGAAAATAAGAATGGTTCAAATACAATATTCAATACAATTTTAAAACCTGCTCAACATATTATTCTAGTAGCTCCTCTAAGGAGACAATTGACCAAATTTCCATAGGCTTGCTATAAGATGTTATAAAATTTATTGGTATGTCACCTCATATCACTCTATACCATTAAATAGGTTGATATGAGTAAACCTCTTCCAAAAGGATTTAATAAACATAATTTTTTTATTTTCATAGGGTAATAGGGAATGCTATCAATAGATGCACCACTTTGAGATATAAGATATAATATTGTTATAAAATAATATCATTGATGTGGGTACATTTACCAAAAGTTCAAAGGCAAAACAAAGGGAGTATATAAAATGAAGATATTCATTGATCCTTTCCATAAGCACATAGGTCAAGAAATAATAGATAAATCAAAAGTGCATTACACATATATTTCACATCATCCACATGTTTCTTATCAGCCTAAAATAGAGGCACAACATATTTGAATGGAATTATTGGTACATATCATGTTTATGCACAATCTAGATGACTTATTCAATTCTCATAACATGAGGTAGTATATTTTAATTTTTATTTTCACTCTTTGTTAATTTGATCTTTCAACGATCATAAACCTATACAAAGTGTTATGGATGATAATGGTACATGTATGAATATGTGCATTATCGCACTTCTTTCACACCTTGGATACATAAACATGGATATATTTCCTACAATAATAATAATTAAGAGATTTAAAGAACATGTTCATAATTATATTGGTGAGATCACATTACCACTATAGCTTGGTTTAAGACATGTGGCCACCAAGTGTATAGTAGTACCTAGTGTAGGCATCTTCGATATGTTATTCAAAAATCCATGGATTCAATAGATTTATAGATTAAAATAAATAAAAAAAGGTTTGAAATAAATTTTATATAAATAAGTTATTAAATATCATGGTACTCCATATAAATATGCCATAGAACTGAAGGTTATTATTCCTACACCATAGATATTAGTTTAGCAACCTAACAAGGTTGAACCCATTCATATAATTCAAAAGAAAGTCGACAAGTTTTCAAGAGACTCATCCTTCAAAATACACTAAATAAATTATTTTTAATATATTATAGAGAGCCACTCTCTATGAAAATACAATGTAAATTACTAATACACGAGATTGAGAATGTTGCACAAAGAGCACCACCATAGAGCTCTTATACTGCATGATGGATTTTATAGGGACATATAGTTTAAAATACTAAAAAACATACCTGAGACACTAATAATTATTATAATGATGGTGGTACTTACATTATAGAGCTAAATCAAATTTTAAATTTTGAGTTGATCAAATATTTCACATTGGCATGATAGTCTCCATTCACAAGAGGTCATCCTTCATATGTTTAATACAAAACCTATTGATTGTGAGGTTCTTATAGGAGTCATTGGTTAGTATGTCCTTTTTTTAAATTTTTTTATATGCTTAAAAATACAAAAAAAATAGAATATTCTAAAAAATAAGACCTATGTGTGACAGTGTAATTTGTTTACATGAAATTATTTGTGCTTCAGTATATGCAATATTTCTATATATCTAATTTTATATAAAATATGATTCACAAATATGCTTCAAAAGTATGCTTCACAAGTTTAGTTTAATGAGTTTTAAAGCACATAGATTGTCATTTTTAGATGAAATTATAGATGGTGATATTTTCTCACACCTAAAGAATTCACACACACACACACACACACACACACACACACACACACACACACACACACACACACACACACACACACACACACACACACACACACACACACACACACACACACTATTCTAGATAATAACACATTGCACTCGTGTCCCATTTTATTGGATTTTAATATTGAAAATAACTCTAATTTCTTAAATTCCAAAACATCACAAGAAATTTATAGTTTTTTTTCATCACAATATGTTCATTGGGGGTATATTTTACACATGTCTTGTCACTTTATGACTATCCCTATTGTTTAGTTTATAGGATAAGACATTGTATAATTATCTCACTATTTTATAACTTACTTTCACATTGATATCTAATTTGATACTTTAGTTTTTGTATATGATGATGTTACCAATTGATTATGTAGATCAACTTCAATTATTCATGCATTATTATCATGTTTTCTTATTTTATTCATTATTTGTATGGATTCAATTTATCTAGATTATGGAAATTTTAATATGTCCTTGATTAAAAATCTAAGCATTATTTTGGGTGTCAATGTGTGTGAGTGAGATTTTAAGATGTCCCTTTTATGTGGTCCATTGGTCTTCCTATATGATTTGTGTGCTCTTGTGTGTATTCTTTGTGTGTATGTCATGGTCATGATTATTTCTTGTTATGTTTTGCTCTATTTTTTGATGCCATGATGGACGTCATGCATATACTCAATTTTTTATTGCATGGTGAATATCAAGAATTTTATCCAAGTACTTAAATATTAATTTCAATTATCTAATATATCATCATTGTTCATTACATGATTAATCGATAACAATTATATAGACATGACCCTATATATGTTTGGTTTTAAATGTATCATATATTACTAATTTTATTAAAAATAGGAATATGATTTAATAATTTCTAATGTTATCATTATTAATCTAGATTTCAATTTTTATATAACATAAAATTACATAAATTTTATTTTGAACTAAGTAATTACATAGGCTTCACAAATCACCTCAAAAGAGGGGAATACAAAGTGTATTGTCTTAGATACTAAGAAAAAACATTCCACTACACAGACATAAAATCAAAATATTTTCTCACTTGATCATATTGCATAAATAATTTATACGTATAAAGTATATTTATAAAGTATTACACTATAAGGCTAATGTGGTTGTCCAAAACAATATTTTTTCATCCCATAAATTAGAAAGAATATTTTTTAGAATTATTGAAATCATACTCAATCTATAGAATAGTATTAAGTGGTTACTAAAACATAATTTTCATATTTATACACAGAATTAGTGATGCAGAAAAAATAGGCCAATCTTCCTAAGGCCATAACTTTTGAACCATAGCTCCGTTTGAGCTCTTCCATGCACCAAAATGAATGTATTGAATTTTTTGATATTGAATTAAGCCATTATATATACTTTGAGTTGATTTTTATATCTTTTTGAGGCTGTACATGAACATCTGAAGGTCCAAAGTTAACATTTAATGATTTTTGAGAATTTTCTATTTTTAAAAATTATATATTTTTAAAACTAGCCATCAACTACATTTGAATTTCATCTCATAAGATAATTATAGTGATTATAATATTTTGAGATATTTTTAGATTAATGCACTATTGTATGCAAAACTTACTATATATAATGTCTACTAAAAATAGACATTTTTTTAGATTTTAGTTTTTTCAAATTTTTACATGTCAAATCTAAATTCTGAGTTGAGGCTTATTTAAGCATAGTTTGGATTTGTAATTACGTCAAGCCATTTAATACAAATCAATTTTGAGTTATTGTTTTAGATTTTAGCCTATTAGTAATTTTATTATCTTGATAGTTTTTAGTTTTATTATTTGGTATCAGAGCAAGTTAGAATCTTGGATGAGTAAAGAATGGTGAGAGGATGAGGAGTTATTGCACAGATGAACCAAAATATACAAGAGATATAGAGATAAGTAGAATAATTAATTGAGGGTATTATTAATCAGTATAGAAAATAAAGTGTTGATGAGGAAGATACAAATCATGATGAAGAAATTCAACAAGTACAACAAGAGCAACCACCATCAATGAAAGAGAGGATGGTTCAGGCTTTAGAAGGAAGAAATGAAGGAATCAAAGTTGATGTTATAGATTATGGAGGTAGTTTAAAACTAGAGGAGTAGATAGATTGGATGACTATCATGGAGAAGTTCTTCAAGTGGAAGACTATGAGAGAAGACAAGAAGGTAAAATTTGCATGCACAAAATTGAAAGGTCATGCAATGATTTGGTGAGATCACCTTTAGAAAGAGAAACATAGAAAATCTAAACAGAAGATTAATCCATGAAAAAATATGGAGATAAAACTAAAGGAAAAATTTCTTCCTATGGATTATGCACAAATGCTATATAGAAAATTTTAGAATTTGAAGCAAAAAGATCACAATATACAAGAGTATATAGATGAATTTTATAAGATTTACATACAAGTGGAGCATGATGAAATAGAAGAGCAGATGGATGCAAGGTATGTAAATGGTTTGAAATTTTATATTCAAGATGAATTAAGTATGAATATAATACTTATCATGGAGGAGGCTTATCAATTAGCTTTGAAGGCAAAAGAAAACAAAATAGACATAATTTTGGAAGAATATCTCTTGGACCAAGAAGTGGTAGATCACCACCAAATAGGGGATGAGGTGGGTTTAATAACAATATAGGTGGGTCTAATAATAATAGAGGTGAATCATCACACGGTGCAAAAAGGCAAGATGATATTAGGCAAGGGTTTCAATACCAACAAAGAGGAAGAGGATTTTAGAGAGGACAAGGTTATGGTGGTGATACAGGATTGTTTCTAAATAATTATAGATATTATATATATTATATATGTGGAGAAGAAGTTCACAAAGAATTTATGTGTACACATTATTAAGATCAATAAATGAGGCAAGAAAATCACCCAAGAGTAAATCTAGTTGAGGCTGAAATAAAAGAGCAAAACATTGAAGTTTTACTATCAGATGTTGGAGATAATCTCATTATGAGAAGAACCCTGATCTCTCCAAGGAAGGAACAAGTGTTGAATAAATAAGGTGGTGATTCATGTCTGTGATCAGATATTTTTCAAACAAGATGTACTTCAAGTGGGAAAGGTATGCAAAGTAATTATAGTGATGGTAGTTATTAAAATAAGGTTTCTAAAGAAATGATAGAGAAACCAAAATTTTAATTTTAAAAGCATCTTAATCCTTATCGGATTTCATAATTCAAGCAAGGGAATGTAGTTATAGTAGATGAAAGTTGCTTAATCATGTTTTCTATAGGAAAAAGTTATAATGATGAAATATGGTGTGATTTTATTCTAATGAATGCATGCCTGTGTTATTGGAAAGACCATGGAAATTTGATAGGAAATTAATTCATGATGGATGAAAGAACACATACACTTTTTAGAAAGGTGGTATAAAGGTAGTTTTTTTACCTCTTAAAGAGGAAGAGAATACATAAAGCATGCTCTCTACTAAAGAATTTATCCAAGATATGAAGGTGGTAAGTTGTTATATATTAGTAACAAAGAATGAAGAAACAAAAAATGGTGTAAGTACCAATAGAAGCAACAAGCGTGTTGAAATAATATGCAGATGTTATGCCTGATGAGTTACCAAATGGTTTACCACCAAAAAGAGATATTTAGCATCACATTTATTTGATTCCAAGATCAAATCTACCCAATCAAGCAGCTTATAGGATGAGTCCCATAGAATATGCATAATTAAATAAATAGGTTACTAAATTACTAACAAAGAAGGTGATTAGGGAGATTATAAGTCCATGTGAAACACCAGTGTTGATATCTCCAAAGAAACATGGAGGATGGAGAATGTGTGTGCATAGTAGATAAATTAAGTAAATTATAATAAAGTATAGGTTTTTTATACCTTGTTTAGATGATATGATGGATGTGTTTGTAGGAGAAAAATATTTTACCAAGATTGATATAAGTAGTTATTATTAGATTCAAATTCATGAAGGAGATGAGTGACAAACTACATTTAAGACTAGGGATGGCTTATATGAGTGGATGGTGATGCCATTTAGATTACCTAATGCACCTAGCACATTTATGATATGAGGGTGATAAATACAGTGCTACGAGAATATATTGCGAAGTTTGTGGTTGTTTATTTTTATGATATTTTGATATTCATTAAGACTAAAGAACACTTACAACATTTGAGAATGGTAATGTATTTGTTAAGAAAGGAGAATTTGTATGCAAATTTGAAGAAGTGTAGGTTTATGCAGAATAGTATTTTATTTTTGGGATTTGTAGTTCAGTAAATGGTTGAAAATGGATGAATAAATGATAAAGGAAATTATAGAGTGGCCTATTCCAAAAATAATTATAGAGGTAAGAAGTTTCTATGGTTTAGTAACTTTTTATAGAAAAATTATTTAAAAATTTAGTAGTATTGTTGCATCAATAACAGATTACATGAGAGGGAAAGGATTTGCATGGACTAAAGCAACCACAAAAAGATTTGAATTTTTGAAGAATAAAATTATAGAAAGACCAATTTTAGCATTACCATTTTTTATCAAAGTGTTTGAGGTTGATTGTGATGCTTAATTTGTGTGAATTGGTGTTGTGTTGAGTTAAGAAAGAAAGCTAATAGCATATTTTAGTGAGAAATTGAAGGAGGTAAGAACAAAGTATTATAATTATTATGTTTAAATTTATTCAATTATACATGCATTAAGAAATTGGAGGCATTACATGGTGCCTAAGGAATTTTTCCTATTTATAGATCATAAGGCTTTGAAGTATGTGAATACACAAAAAAAGTTGAATAGTAGGCATGAATGTTAGGTTTCTTTCTTACAGGGGTATAATTTTATGTTTAAGTATAAATTAAGAAAACAAAATCACTTAGCTGATGCATTGAGTAGGAGAGTAGCATTATTAATCACTATGGTGAGTGAAGTAGTTAGATTTGAAGCTATCAAAGAATTATATGATACTAATCCATATTTTGGTAAGATAGTTGAGCAGTGTAGGAATCCATTAACGGGTAGGATAGATGATATTAATGATGATTATATTATATAGGAAGGTTATCTCTTCAAAGGGAAACAATTATGAATTCTAATTGGGTCTTTAGAAGACAATATAATAAGAGAATTACATAGTAGTGGTTTGGATGGACATTTTGGTAAGATGAAGATAATAGATTTGGTGGAGGAAAAGTATTTTTGACCAAAGATGAAGAGAGATGTGACAAGGTGTGTTTCAAGGTGTAGAATATGTTTGGTGGCTAAAGGATAGGCACAAAATACTGGACTATACACATCATTTCTAGTTCTAACAGGGCCACATATAGATTTGAGTATGGATTTTGTGTTAGGATTACCAAACACAGGGAGAAGTAATGATTTAATTTTTATTATTGTAGATATATTTTATAAAATGGTTCATTTTATTGCATGTAATTTAACCAATAATGCTACTAGAGTTAAAAAATTATTTTTTAAAGATATTGTGAGAATGTGGTGTTCTAATAACTATTACTTCAGATAGAGACACAAAATTTCTAAGTCATTTTTGAAGGAATTTGTGGAATAATATGGGTAATAATCTAAAATTTAGTAGTGCATATCACCCAAAAATACATAGACAAATATAAGTTGTGAATACAAACTTGAAAATTTTGGTGATATGCATAGTGGGAGAGAAGCCCAAGTAATGGGACTTATATTTACCACAAGTTGCGTTTGCATATAATAGTTCATTATATAGGTCAATAGGAAAGTAACCATTTCAAATTGTTTATAGGAGGAATCCTATGGTTATTTTAGATTTGATACAATTTCCAATTGCAGATCAAATTAGTGATGATGTAGAAGAGTTTGTAGAGCATATGTAACTGTTGCAAGGAGTAAAAAAAAATTTGTAGGAAATTAATGAGAAATATAAAGCATTATCAGATCTCAAAAGAAGGTCCAATGTATTTGAAGGAGAGTTTGTAATGGTTTACTTGAGGAAGGAAAGATTTCCAAAAGGCACATACAACAAGTTAAAATACAAGAAAATTAGACCATGCATAATTATGAAGAAAATCAATGACAATGCTTATAAGGTGAGTTTACCATAGAATTTTGATATATATCTAGTATTTAATGTTTTATATTTATATAAATTCCATGGAGAAGATTGTGAATATTACGAAGATGAAGAAGTAAATTATGAGTAGTAGGTTCTATAGAAGAAGAAAGAAAAAATAGTGCATGTTTTGGATATGAAGACAATAAACACAAGGCAAGGGAATTATAATAGGTATTTGGTGTAGTGGGAAGGATTGAAACAAGAAGAAAACACTTAGATTATAGAATGGGAGCTGATGATATCAGTATAATCAGGGCAATTCATAAGAGTTGAGTTATTTTCAACCAAAGGAGAATAATGCAAAAAAAATAGGCCAATCTTCCAGAGGCCATAAATTTTGACTCATAAATTCATTTGAGCTCTTCCATGCACCAAAAAAATCATCTATTTTTTATACGTTTTAAAGTTTATCTATCTGCTTATATTTGATTTCAATATTTTTTAGAGGCCATACGTGATCATCTAAGGGTCTGAAATTATGATTTAATGAATTTTTTAGGAATTTTATGTTTATTTTTATAACTAGACATCAACTTTAGTTGAATTTATCCCATTATAGTGTTTATTATATTTTAGGATATTTTTAGAGCCATGTGCACTTTCATGCAAAACATCAAATAGAGGCTGCTAAAAATAGATGTTTTTTTTTAGATTTTAGGTTTTTTGAGTTTTTGCATGTCAAATCTAAATTTTGAGTTGAGGCTTATTTAAGCATGGTTTTAGTTTTTAATTATGTCAATTCATTAAATAAAAATTAATTTGAGTTATTTTTTTAGATCTTGGCTTTTTGGTAATTTTATTATCTTGATAGTTTTCGGTTTCATTCATTAGTATAATTTTTTCTTAGAATAGGGCATCGTATGTGACATGTGTGCCATAATTTACATAGGTTTTACTCAAATATTATGAATAAATATAATTAGATATCATATTGGGGCTTGTGTGGGACAAAGGATCAGTTGCATGCCCAATTATTTTTACCTATTTTCATAGTAAGAATGACAAATTTTGTCATTTTCTATGTTGTATACACTAGAATTAGTTCATATTATGTTTTCAAAAGGAACAAAGGAATTATGGTTGAGGTTGTAAACTATGGAGGTAATTTAAAACTAGAAAAGTTGATAGATTGGTTAAATATTATGGAAAGGTTGTTCTAATGGAGATGTCTAAAATATGAAAATAAAGTGAAGTTTGTATGCATGAAATTGAAGGGTCACGTAATGATTTGGTGGGATCACTTATAGAAAGTAAAATAAAAAAGTGTAAGAAAAATATAAATACTTGGAGAAATATGATGAATAAGTTAAGGGAGAAATTTCTTCATGTGGATTATTTAAAAACATTATACAAAAGATTATATAATTTAAGGAAAAATGATCACAATATATAAGAATATATATATGAGTTATGTAATCTTTCCATATAAGTGGAGCATTAAAAAAATGAATGCTTGCTACAAGGTGTGTGTGTGTGTGTGTGTGTGTGTGTGTGTGTGTGTGTGTGTGTGTGTGTGTGTGTGTGTGTGTGTGTGTGTGTGTGTGTGTGTGTGTGTGTCTATATATATATATATATATATATATATATATATATATATATATATATATATATATATATATATATATATATATATATATGGTTTGAATTACTCTATTCAAAATTAATTGAACATGCATATAATAATTTGCATGGGAGAGGCTTATCAATTGGCTCTGAAAGAAGGGGGGCACGATGATGGAGGCAAGTGGGGGTTTCAGACGCACCTATCAGGCTGAAACTGGCAGAGGAGAGAGGCCTGAGGTGGGAGGAAGTTCCCAGGTAAAAGAGTCAATGTATGTGAGTGAGAGGATGAAGATTAACAAAGTGAATGGCTGCCTTCCACAGAGTCTCAAATGGCCGGTGATGGTGATCCCTCCGGATGTAGTTAGGGAAGATGTGGAGTACCTGTCATCCCATGCTCTGATTTGTAAATTTTTAGGCATTCAAATTTCTCTTTCGGTGTTGGAAGCTTGGATTCACCGATCATGGCAGGTTGAGGGTGACTTTGACATTATGCTCACGGGGAATAGCTACTTTATGGTAAATTTTTTCTTTGTCTCTAATTGGAACAAGATTTTCAAAGGAGGGTTGTACTTATATGACCGTATTGGTCTCTTCATCAAAACTTGGCATCTGGGGTTCAATTCTATATAAGATTTGCCATCTTGCATTCTTATTTGGGTCTGCCTGCCAAGACTCCCTCTAGAATTCTGGCATGAAGATATGCTACGCCAGATAGCTACCATGCTTGGGACTTTGAGGGCAATTTCACACCAATAATTGGATAAAAATTTTATTTCTTATGCCCACATCTATGTTGATATTGATTTAAATAATCCTTTTCCAGATACAATGGAAATTTGTCTAGGTTCGTCATCTTGGATTCAATAGATAGACTATGAGTCTATTCCCTTTTGATGCAGAATCTATCATGTTTATGGACATGTTCATTGCCAATGTGCTCAGGCTTCTAGAGGGTCAGGTAAATTTGATGAGCCATCTGGCCCTTAGTTGATCAATGATGGGAAGGGGAATGGTATTTCAGCCCAGGTAGGATCAGTGAATACTCATTATAATAGCGCAACAAAAGGGAAAGCATAAATGAATGCTCCAAGTGTGGGGCAAGGCCAACCCAATCACACTGGGCTAGATTTGGAAGGATTATTTCCAGTCTGATGTTGAGCGAAGGGCTGAGGGCAGAAGCGTTCACAGCTGGATCAACAGGTAGATGCAGGTTTCAATCATTTTGAGGCACTTGATAGTATGATTATTGAAGACAAGATTCCTATTTTAGGTCAGGGGGGAGGCCTAAACGTAGAAGAGATGTAGCTACTAAATAGTGATACCCAAGATACTGAGATTTAGTAGCCCCCAGAGTCCCTTCTTAATCCAGACTCAAGAGCCCTTATGGTCTCAGTAGTTTCACAAGGCAAAGATACCTGTTGGGCAGATTTGGTCAAGGATGTGGGCACTTTCAGTAAGGAGAAAGGGTCTTCCTCTACTCTAGGTTTAATGTAGAGACCATTTAAGAATGTTTCCTTCACTACTCCTTCTAGAGTTGGGCACAAGAAGGACCAGGACAAAATTAAAATCACAGGTGAGTTACTGGTAGAATCGGGGGTTGTAAAGACCTTGGATGAGCATTTTCCCCATTCTACTCAATGATTATTCTATCATGGAATGTTAGAGGGTCGAATAGCACCCTCAGACAAAAAGCTATGTGTAAATTGGTGTTTGACCATTCCCCTGACATTCTTTGCATTCAATAGACCAAATTCTTTGTGGACTCTATGCTTAATCATGTTTCCAATATCTGGCCCCACGGTCAATGTCAGTGTGTTGGCACCATGGGATGTTCTAGGGGAATTGCCATGTGTTGGGATCCTAGGAAAGTGACACCACTATTCTATATGTCTGGCCTTTCAATTCTCTCAATGGTTGCTTCCTCGCTTGAGATAGGAGAGATGATACTTATTACTTTAGTTTATGCCCCTACTGATTTCCCTAGCCAGCTCAAGCTTTGGGAACATATTCGACATATCAGAAGTTGTCACCCCTTCCTACCTTGGATTATGGTGGGGGATTTTTACTCAGTTCTTTGTCTAGAGGAGAAAAGAGGTGGGTTGGCCCATTTAGGCCCTTCTTCAGAGCTTCTGTGCCAATAAATAGATCTACTGCATTTTTTTGATGTCAAACCTCTCAACAGAATTTTTACCTGGAGCAATCAAAGAATTGGTAATGAGGCCATCTCTGAATGCCTAGACAGGTTCTTTGTCTCTTGCATCTAAAATTCTTGATTGGAGAGGCTCTGATCATTGGCTGATAAAGCTCTCTACCAACCAAATTTCTATCCCCCAGAGGTCTCCATTTAAGTTTTAGCTAATATAGCTCTACGATTCTTCTATACATGACCTTGTGGGCCATTGGTGGAGAGAGGGAGGCCCTACCTATGGTACGGCCATGTACTCCTTCACCAAAAAACTTTAGTATGTAAAAATAAAGCTGAAGTATTGGAACACAAACTGCTTTGGGAATATTTAGACTATGAAGAGAAGGGTACAAGAACACCTAGACGTTGTTACCAGACAAATTCAAGACCTAGGATTATCTGAGGATTTACGCCATACAGAATATCAAGCAGCTATTATTCTTGTTGAATGGGAGCTTCAGGAAGAAATATTCTAGAAATAGAAGGCTCATATAGACTAGCTCCAGGAAGGGGACAAGAGTACTACCTTTTTCCATAAATTTGTGTAAGCACGATGCAATAAGAATGTCATCACTTCTCTCGTTACTTCGAATGGGACACGCTTGACCTCTTCTCAAGATATATCCAAGGAAGCTATTCGGTTCTATTCAACTCTTTTTTTTGATGACCAGCATCTAGATGAGCTTGTTAAAAATATAGTTTTATCTTGTATTCCCCATATTGTGATAGCTGAAATGAACAACTCTCTTATGTGCCCAATTGGTATGCCAGAATTGGAGGTGATTATCTTCAGTTTACACAAAGGCAAAGCTCCAGGACCAGAAGGCTTCCCAGCTGAATTCTTTCAATACTTTTGGGATATTTTCAAGCATGATTTGTTAGATGTGGTTCAAGAGTCTTATTCTAGTAGAGAAATGCTTCAGGTGTTGAATGCTACTTTCTTAGTCCTGATCCCAAAAAAAGAACAAGCTAATTAGCTAGACTCCTTTAGGCCCATTGCGCTTTGTAATGTGGTTTACAAGATCATTACCAAGCTTTTGGTAGAGAGGCTTAAAATTTTCCTTCCCATGGTTATCTCTAAGGAACAAGGAGGCTTTGTTGCTGGCAAACAAATTCTAGATGGAGTAGTCATCACTACCGAGGCTATTCACTCTATGAGTTCATCTTAGGAATGATCCATGTTCATTAAGCTAGATATGGCCAAGGCTTGTGATAGAACCAACTGGAGCTTCTTGCATAAAATTCTATGGGCTTTTGGATTTAGTAGAGCTTAGATCAGTTGGGTGATGAGCTGTGTCACAACACCCTCCTTCTCAGTTCTCATTAATGGCAAACCTTTTGATCTTTTCAGAGCTTATAGAGGTCTTCAAGAAGGAGATCCACTCTCTCTTTATTTGTCTATCATATTAGCTAAGGGGATGGGACATCTTATCAAGGCTAATGTGTCTCAGAATATTTTGCATGGATGGTAGTGGGAGAATGGCCTACCCACCTTGTCCCACGTCTAGTTTGTGGATGATACTACCTTGGCCGGGCGAGCTCACATTCAGGAAGTTGAATCCTTTTGGCTTATCTTAGACACTTATTTGGCTGCTTTTGGGCAAAAAATCAATGATCACAAGTCTTCCATTTTTTTATTTAACACTCTTAAGGCCATCCAATGAAGGATTGCCACTATCCTGCAGTTTCAGATTCACTCTCTTCCTATGACTTATTTGGGGATTCCTATTGTGGTGGGTAGGTAGCCCAGGCTATTTTGGTAGAATGTGCTTGATAAACATTGACAAAGAGTCACACATTGGACCCATAGATGGCTTTTTACTACTGGCAGGGTGACTCTCCTTCAATCGGTGATTCAACCTCTTCCTGTTTATTGGAGCATGGTTCAGGCTGCCCTGGTATACTTTCATAAGGAGTTTGACACTCTCTCTCACCAATTTATTTGGAGTGGCAATCTATAGAATACTAAGTGGAGCCTGATCAATTGGGATACTGTCTATCAACCAAAAAAGGAAGGACTTTTGGGCCTGCACTCGACTGTCTTGTGTAGTCAAGCTCTTGCTACTAAACTCTACTGGAGGTGGTGCTCTAGTCAAATGCAACTGTGGGAATTTGTCTTGTCCTACAAGTACTTTCTGGGGAGTGAACCTTAGGATATTCCCAGGCTCCCTTTGGAAGGGAGAGGATCCATGGTATGGAATACTCTTAAGTTCAGAGCTCACCTTGTGAAGCATAGCCTTTTTTGGATCTACAATAGAGGTTCTTCAGCTCTCGTCTAGAGTGATTCCTAGGATGGTTCACCGCTAATCTTAATCTAGCATCCACACTTGTAGCCCTTAAGTGACATTTTCCTTTCTACTAGCTGGAAGACAGTGGATCATTACAAAGTTGTGTTTAATCTGGGAATGGCTATTGGATACCAATGGAAAAACTCATCAGATTGGCCGCCAGGTGGTGCTTTGGAGGATAGGGTGGAGCTATCTCAGATTTTGGATTCTCAAAGATGTAGTTCTTTGTAGGACCAAGATGTGTTGGCTTGGGGGGGCAACTCTGGAAAATATTTGGTGTCTTCTAGATACCAGACTCTAGCAAAGCAACTTTTGGGGGAAAGGGAAGTCACATGGTGGAAGAAAGTGTGGAACCACTTCTCATGGCCTAAGTGTAATTTCTTCCTCTAGATTCTAGTTCACAATAGATGTCTCACTTCAGACAATCTTTGCAAGCATGGCTTATAGGGGCTATCTATATGTGTTATGCGGTAGTAGTGATGAGACTGGCTCTCATCTTTTCTTTCAGTGTCAGATCACCAAACAAATTTAGCACCTTTGGTGGAATATTTAGGGATGCACATGCTGGCATGCTTTCTCCTTGTCTAAGTTTTGGGATCGCCTGAATCAAGCCCCCTCAAAGGCTGCACTCCTAAAAATTTCTTGGTCTATTTGGCCCTCCTTCATCTTGTGGCATATATGGTTGGAGAGGAACAAAAGGATTTTTTTTGGTGTCTACTTATAGCCTAGGGACCTATGGAGGAAGATTATCAATTCTCTCCATGAAACTCTTCTGGAAAAATGTGATGTGGAAGCTGCTCTTGACCAGGAAGATGCTGCTATATACTCCTATCTGTCTTTTTTTTGTGCTAACCTGATGCCCTCTACTCCCTACACATGCCCAACAAGGATAAATAAGCAGTAGGCATGTGTTGTCAATCACCAAGGTCGTTGGACCCCTCCTGCACCTAGTTTTTTCAAAATAAACACTGACGGCTCTTCTTGAGGGAATTCGGGAGCCGCTGCCACTGGAGGCATGGGTCAGGATAGCCAAGGTAACATTATTTTCCTATTTTCTATGTATAAAGGCCACTACAAGAATAATTTCATGGAAATTATGGCGATTCTGGAGGCGCTGCAACAATGCTATAGTCTCGGCTATAATAGAATTATTTGTGAATCAAATTCATAGGTTATTGTTAATTTATTGAATAAGCATAACTTTGCTACTATGGATTGGCATCTGGCTTCCACTGCTCACCAAATCCTTCAGTTATGCTCCTCTTTAGAATCTATGACCTTTATGCATATTCCCTGTGAGTAGAACGGGGTTGCCGATTGTTTGGCTAAGTGGGCTTCTAAATTTAGACCACCCTGGAGTATCTCAGATCATGTAATGCTTCCCCTAAACTTGTCTTAAAAGCTGGATCAACTTGTTGACTAGGATAAAAATCTATAATTGTTTGGTTTTTGGCTTCATTTTTCAATAAATTTTTACCACTTTTAGTTTAAAAAATTGGCTCTGAAAGAAGAAGAAAATCAAAATAAATATGGTTTTAAAAGATCAATTGGACCGAAAATAGGACAATCACTTCAAGTAAGGGAATGAGGTGGGTTTAATCGCACTATAGGAGGATCACCCTATGGTAAAAAAATAAGAGGTTAAAAAAAAGGGTTTAAATATGTGCAAATAGAAAGATGATTTTAGAGACATAAAGGTTATGATGGTGGTAGAGTAATTAATGTTTCACACATACCTTATGTTTTTTATATATGTGAATAAGAAGGACATAAAACATTTGACTATCTACATTATCCTAAACAAGAAAGGATGTGAAAAGATCACCCATGAGGAAATTAGGTTAAGGCTATTAAAAATTAAATACACATAAATTGTAGAAGTGGACATATCATAAAATCTCATGATGAGGGGAATAATAATAGATCTAATGCAAGAATAGGTGCAAAATAATGAAGGTTGTGATTCATGGTTATGTACAAATATTTTTTGAACAAGGTACACTTCAATCAGTAATATATGCAAAGTAATTATAGATGGTGGTAGTTTTGAAAATATGATTTTTAAATAAATGGTAGAGAAACTTGATATGCAATATCAAAAACATCAGCATCCTTATATTTTATGGTTTAAGATATGAAATGAATTTATGGTAGATAAAAGGTGTAAAATCAAGGTTTGTATAGAAAAAATTATAGGGATGAAATTGTAGACATCCAATTCCTAACAACATTTGTGTTGAAATTGTTAATCTTAATTGAATTTCACTCAAATTTACATTTTAGGTCAAAATCGATAAAACACCCTAAATGGTTCAAAATTGTCATTTATAAATGTTGATTTAGGTTAAAGCATCCCTAAATGGGGTAATTTATTTTATGGTCCGGCTAACTTTGATCATATAATTTTGAGTTAGAGAGCTAATTTTACACCTGGCTGTCTTAGATTATCTCTTCTATCAAATATCTTGCATGAGGCATGTGCCCTTGTTATTTTGTGTTGGAAACATCCTAAATGGAATGATGGGTCCAACAGATCAACATCACTTTCCAATTCTAATCTAGTCAAATTTTGAGCAATAACAAGACATTTTGACCAATTTAATTATTTTGTGCACCATGGGCCAAAATTTACACCAAAATTGATTAATCATGTTTTAGGCTAATTTAACCAAATTAGGGCCTTAAGTTAATTTTCCATTGAACTTGTTGAATAAATATTTATTGAAAATGGATTTATATTAATTGCATCATTAGGTGGCATCATCATATGGGGTGGCATTCATAAACCATAAATGCATAAAATATTAGGATTATGGGTTTCCTATGCCTCATTAATGACCCTCCATGCTTATTCAATGGCGCTTCTTCTCAAATCATTATGAGGAATATTTATAGATTTTTATTATATAGTTTAATTAATCCATGATCACACATCTCAATCTTGAGATGGACGATCATGGTTAATCCTGACCAATCTCAAAAATCTATAAATAGAGAGGCCATGAACATCATTTTTAAGTTTGATTTATGAAAATTTATTATGCTATATTTTTCTACAATCCTTTGTATTTGACCATCGAATTTAGTTGCAAGCTTTGTTAATAGGTTAATTTAGTGATTTCAAATCATGACCCTAGGTTTTACAAGGAGTTATTGAAACATTGGATGAGTTGGCCACCACTGTTGTTGAAGACAAGAGCTCTTGATCATGGGAGAACATGATTTTGAGCTGCACTACTATGGTGAATCCATTTGGGATGGTAGTAAGATGTGGATTTCTTTCAATTATTTATTCCTATCCTTTGTAATTACCACATGAATAGATAGGATTAATTTGGTTTTCTCTTATGCATTCTTCCTTTGATTTATTGGAGTAATATTTGACTAGTCATGTTATGTAATCCTCTCTACATTTTGGCACGTCCGGTGGGACCAAAACCCATAAATTTGCTCAAAAATCCTCTATAAGAAACCTACTAATTCTTTCTTTGTAGGATCTTAAAGTTGGAGGGCCAAAATAGTAAAATTTTAACTTAGTTTTCCATTTTTCTAACAACATTTTTGTTTCTAAAACCTTGGTTTTGCTCTCTTGAATGATATCACTATTACGCTGTTGCAATTTTGTGTAAATGAAATTGCTATTCATTAAACAATGATTTAGTGGATTTGAAAATTGATATCATCATCCACAGTAGTGATATCCTCCTTCTGAGTAGCGATATCATCCTTCTGAGCAGCAATATTTTCATACTAATCTTAATGATAATCAAATTCATCATCAAAGCTCAACAACAATCAAAGTAAGGGTCCACTCAAAATATTGTTTTATGATAGCTTAGATTGCCTTATGGTAATTTTCATGTATCTAAATCAATATTCTCACAATTGCATGTAACTTTACTAACTAAATTAAATGTATTTCATAGATTTATAACTAAGTATATATAAAATATAAATTCTTTATTTAATGTTATAAAAATCATTTACTTTTCGTAACAACACGCAGTGGTATCATTCCCATTTTGTTTCAATTAAGGCTAAAAATAAATAAACATTCTATTTTAGTCTTCTAAAAATAATTACATTACATTTTCCTTATGATTTAAATAAAATATTATATCCACCTTACATTTTGAATAAAATAAAATTTTCTCTTATAAACTAAATAAATTATTTACCTTATAATTTAAATAAAATATTTATTACATAATTTGAAATAAAATATCTACCTTCAAATTTAAATAATTATTTACCTTCCAATTTCAACAAAACAAAATATTTATTTTATAATTTTAATATAATAAAATATCTACCTTACAATTTAAATACTTATTTACCTTCCAATTTCAATAAAACAAAATAGTTATTTTACAATTTTAAATAAAATAATATATGTATCTTATCATTTAAATAAAATAAATTATTTATTTCCTATTTAAATAAAATATAATATTTATTTACAATTTAAATAAAACAAAATTTTTACCTTATAATTTTAGATAAACTAAAATACTTACCTTATGCATTGAAATCCTTGATTGTAATAGAATGTGGATCCACTTGAATTGAGATAGTTGATAGAATGGTGGCAGTGTTGATCTTGACTAAGTTAAAACAAAATAGAATAAAACTTGATATTTCACTACCCTTTGAGGCGTAGATATCTCTTCCAAAGCATCCCTCTCTCCCTTTGCCTTTTCTCCCTTCACTTCTGTGTTCCTTTCCCCTAAGCATCAACCTCCTTTGCTACCTTCCTAATTTCCTCTCCCATTTCTACTCTCAAAATGTCCTCCTTCAAATGATTCCTTTTCCCCCCTTTTATATTGCATCGATCCTCCCATTTTATAATATTTTTCATGCAAATATACTTTCCTCTTTTTGAGCGCTAATTGGTGCAAGTTAAGTTAATGATTTTTTATTAGCTCCTTATGTGGTTGTTTCCTTTGTTTGCATCATCAATGCATTAATTAATGTGGGTGATGAATAATTGAGGTGGATCAAATTAATTACAAATGAAGAAAAAGCTAGTTAATCACTAAGAGTTTACCATTATTCCCTCATGTGTGTAGTGGTAGAAGAGTCAGTTAACTTGTGTCATCAAATTTGCATGAAAATAATAGAGGATTTTATTTATATAGTATTTTTTGAATAGTGGTTTATTAAAAATAAGTAATAATCTAAAATTATATATGATAATATTATTTATTGAAAAATTTTAAAATCAACAATAAAATAAAAATCTATTAATTAAAATAACCTTTGGTGATTTATAAATATTAATACGTAAACATTAAATTCATTCATTATAAATGCAAGTATTAAAACAAGACTAAATTTTTATCCCATTAAATTTTCCATCATTCATAATTTTAATCATTGCATATATACATTTATATGAAAGGAATTAACTTAAATTAAATCATACCTTGTTTTTGTGATTTCTCATCAATGACCTGATAGCTCTTTAAAAATTATAAAAGTTAACTTAAAAGAAATCAACTCATTCCAAAAGTATTAAAAGAGGTCAAAATAAACTTAGAGTATGATCACGAGTCTAAAGTGTGGGAAGAGAGGTTGTGACATCCTCCCCCCCTTAAATTATGCATTGTCCCAATGCACTACTCAAGCATGATTAAGTTCATAAATTTATAAAAAAAATTGAAACTTGTTTTTCATTTCTTCAGTGTCCTCCCAAGTTGCAATTCTTTCACCATATTGATGCTAATGTACCTTACACTAATTGACTTCTCTATTACACAATTGATATCGGTGCCTCTTCAACAATTTATATGGCTCTATTATTATTCTATCAAGTTCTTGGACCTACAAGGTATTCTAGTTTAAAATGTATTTATTATCAGGCATGTATTTATTAAGAAGTGACACATGGAAGACATCATGAATGTGACTCAGTTGCGGGGGTAAGGCCAATTGATAGGTTACTAGGTTGATTCTCTCTAGGATCTCAAAAGGTCCTACAAAGCGAGGAGCTAACTTCACCTTTTTCTCAAAAATTATGAAACTTGTGTGTGGTCTAACCCTTAAAAACACCTTGTCACCAATCAAGAATTCTCTCTAAACTCTTTTCATATCTGCATAACTCTTCTATCTATCTGATGCTTCCTTCAACCTCTACCTTATATCTCTCACTAGTTCCTCCATGTCTTTCAACATTTTAGGACCAATTACTATTCTATCCTCAAGGTTATCCCAACTAAGTAGCATTTGACAGCTTCTCCCACATAGAGCCTCAAATGGAGCCATACCTAAAGATGTTTGAAACAAGTTATTATATGAAAATTCTACAAATGGGAGATAAGTTTTCCTTTTGGTTTACTTATCCATACAATACATCCTTAGGAGGTCTTCTACAACTTGATTTGTCATTTCTATTTACCCATCTGTCTTGAGATGAAATGCAAAACTAAAATTCAATTATGTACCTAAAGCTGACTGTAGGGTCATCCAAAATCTTGAAGTAAACTTAGAATCTCTATCCGATATGATCCTTTCTAGAAATCCATGCAATATAACCACTTCCTTCAAAAATTGGTTGGCTAAGGTTGGTGCATCATCAGTCAAGTTCCTAGGTATGAGATGTGCTAACTTAGTAATCTTGTCAATTACCACCATAATAGCATCATGCATGTAGGGTATCGTAGGTAATCTTTCTATGAAATCTATACTGACAACTTACCATTTATATTACCGAATAGAAAGAGAATATAAAAGTCTTGTAGGATGCTAGTGTTTTATTTTAACCCTCTGACATTCCAAGCATCATGGCACATATAGTACTATATATATTTTCGTCCCTTACCAAAAGTATAGTTTTTTAAAATTGGCATACAGTTTGTTTACTCGTGGATGACCTGAGTAGGGTGCGTCATGAGCTTCAGTCAAAATTATCTTTCTTAAGTCTTCTAAATGTGAAACATAGATCTTATTCTTATACCAAAGAAAATGATCACCATCCAAGGTATATCCTTTAGTTTTCTCAAAAATTTAACATTAATAATTAATATTTTATTAAGCATAGGTCCTAATAGGCTTAAGGCTTAGCTTTCAAACCTAGGATCTGATACCACAATGTCGAGACCACATATCTTGATACCACAATGTAGAGTAAGAAATATACTTTTTCTATTTTGTTTCGTAAGTTCACAAGTCATAATCGTCTAAGGTAGTTTAAGTTATTTCCTTATCTTAATTAGTGTTTTTGACCAAGAGGGATTATCCCACCCCTTGGTCTTAATGACATGACATGATCCTTATTTATCTCTAACAGTTTATAAGGATGATGCCTAGACATTGTTGTTGTAGTTATATTGGGATATATATGTAGTAGCTCAAGTAAGATGACATTACCTGTTAATGTTAGTTAGAGGCACTGCTTAATACCAAACATTGTGTAGTTTTGTTGAACCTTAAATTTTTGGTTTAAGTTGAGATTTAAAAAGTAAAGAATACTTGAAATAAATTAATACAATATATATCAAAAGCAAATTCTTTAGTCAAAAATCAGAAAACATAATCTCCTAGTTTAGTTATCATGCCAATTTTTCAACCATGTTTATTCTAGACAATTATATCTTTAGTCTATTTAGGTAAACTTCTCTAAAAACAATAACTTATATACAAGGATTTTATTGAACTTAAATTTAAATAAATCCTTTATATGTTGGAAAGGAGGGTTCTAAAATTTGAGGGTTCAACCCTAGAATGAAAGATACTTATTTTCATACTAATCTTAATGATAATCAAATTCATCATCAAAGCTCAATAATAATCAGAGTAAGCGTTTGTTCAGGATATTATCCTATGATAACTTAGATTACCTTATGATAATTTTCATGTATCTAAAACAATATTCTCACAATCACATGTAACTTTACGAACTAAATCAAATGTATTTCATATATTTATAAATATGTATATAGAAAATAGATGCCTTTTATTTAATGCAATAAAAATCATTTACTTTCCCTAACAATAAGCAATGGTATCATTTTGTTTATAGTAATACTAAAAAAAAAAAAAAAAAATCTATTTTAGTTTTCTAAAAATAATTACATTATATTTTTCGTACGATTTAAATAAAATATTATATCAATCTTACATTTTAAATAAAATAAAATATTTCTCTTATAAACTAAATAAATTATTTACCTTATAATTTAAATAAAATATTTGTTACACAATTTTAAATCAAATATCTACCTTACAATTTAAATAATTATTTACCTTCTAATTTCAAAAAAACAAAATATATATTTTACAATTTTAAATATAATAAATTATCTACCTTAAAATTTAAATAATTATTTACCCTCTGATTTCAATAAAATAAAATATTTATTTTACAATTTTAAATAAAATAATATATCTATCTTATCATTTAAATAAAATAAATTATTTACTTCCAATTTAAATAAAATATAATATTTATTTATGATTTAAATAAAACAAAATTTATAATTTATAATTTTAAATAAAGTAAAATACTTACCTTATGTGTTGAAATCCTTGACTGAAATGGAATGTGGATTTGCTTCAATTGAAATAGCTGATAGAATGGTGGCGGTGTTGATCTTGACTAAGTTAAAAAGAATGGAATAGAACTTGATATTTCACTGCCCCTTGAGTCATAGATATCTCTTCCAAAGGGTCTCTTCCCCCCCTTCCCTTGCCTTCTCACCCTTCACTTATGCATTCCTTTCCCCTAAGCGTCAACTTCGTTTGCTGTCTTCCTACTCTCCTCTCTCCTTTCCTCTCTCAAAACGTCCTTCTCCAAGCGCTTCCTTTCCCCCCCTTGTATATTGCGTCGATCCTCCCATTTTATAATCTTTTTCATGCAAATATCTTTTCCTCTTTTGAACACTGATTGGTGTAACTTTAGTTAATGATTTTTTATTAGCTCCTTATATGGTAGTTTCCTCCGTTTGCATGGCCAATGCATTAGTTAATGTGGGTGATGACTAAGGGAGGTGGAGCAAATTAATTCCAAATGAAGAGAAAGTTAGTTAATCACTAAGAAATTACCATTATTCCCTTATGCGTGTGGTAGAAGGCTTAGTTAACTTGTGTCATTAAATTTGCATGATAATAATAGAGGATTATATATATATATATATAGTTTTATTAAAAATAATTAATAATCTAAAATCGTATACGATAATATAATTTATTGAAAATTTTTAAAATCAACAATAAAAGACAAACTTTATTAATTAAAACAATTTTTGGTGATTTCTACATATTAATATGTAAACATATAATTCATTCATTATAAATACAAGTATTAAAATAAGACTAAATATTTTTTCCATTAAATTTTCCCTGGTTTACAATTGTAATCATTGCATATATACATTTTTATGAAAAGAATTAACTTAAATTAAATCATACATTGATTTCGTGATTTCCCGTCAATGACTTTATAGCTCCTTGAAAATCATAAAAGTTAACTTAAAATAAACCAACTTATTCTGAAAATATTAAAAGAGATCTAAATCAACTTAAAGTATGAACACTAGTGTAAAGTGTAAGAATAAAGGTCATGATAGATATACTTCATATTATAATCTAGTGTTCTGTGAAAATTCATGTTTTCATCCTCTCTCCCTTCCTAAACACCGATGTAATTTTTTTTCACATATAAATTACAATATATTAATAATATATCATAAACGTAAACAAAATGAGTTGTCATGCACTCCTATAAATGTAAAAGATTATAGACCACCCAAAAAAAACAAGAATTTATTTATTTCCTTATTGAATGTTTTTTTTAAGTCTTCGCTATATCTAAAATCTTTTCCTTCTTCCAATGGTCATGAGCCATTTGAAAAAATTTAAAGTGTTATATCCTCAAGTGATTATATTACAACCAATCTTCAATATCAAATCCAGATTTCAATCTGGATAGTGCTTGTAACCATTAAAAAATTTAAGAATTAAAAAATATAAAATATTTACTAATTTTTTTATAACCTATTATTTTTGAGAAAAGTAAAGATATTATATCCCTAAATGAAATTATGATATTATAATGTTAGATTGTATTTAACGAGATTGATATTTATACATTTCTTAATTTTCAGTAATTTAATATTGAGAAAGTTGATGCAGCTACTATTAATAATTGTTATTAATGAGAGAATTTTATAAGTTAATATTGGTATATTATGTTGGGCTTGAATAAGGTTAATAATTATTATGATACAATTAAGTTTTTTTTTTTTTTTAAAAAAAAACTTTAAATATGTTAATGAACTTATAATCAGGGTTTTAATCATCATATTTTAGTCAATTAGCACAAGATTTTAGTTGACGTGAATTTGTATACTCCATGTTAGTTTTATACTAAAATTATGTTAATGCAGCTTCACTTGCTATTTATAGTTTGTAACCATTTATTATTTATGTAAAATGTTCTTATGATTTTTTACCTTTTCCTAATAGCATATGCATATTCTGGAGTGATTGATTAAGCAATCAATTTTACCGCTCAAATGGATTTACACTGATGGATGCATAGTTTTTATTTATTATATACAACTGTACAGTTCGTCAACTTTTACCAATAAAATGAAGCTTATTACATTTGTTAAGACTTCAAGGAGTGTACGATTTTTCCATTGATTTTTACATAAAATCTAGTAATTAATTTGATGGCTAAAAAGAGTAGAATGCTTCAATTTTAATAAAGGATTCTAATTTATACAACATAAAATTTCAATTCATGTTTTAGATTTGGATTCATTTATTATTTATGGAAAGTGTTTTTCCATTTAATAAAGTTGATAAAGTTCTAACAATCATCATCTTTTTTCTTTTTCTTTTTCTTTTTTTTTTAAAACTAAAGTTAAGAACTAGAACAACAAAAATATTATCAACAAAGTTCATCAAAATGATTTAAAATACAATACATGTAACCTTTAAAAAATAAATAACACCACCACATCATAGACCCAATCCAACACACACCGAAAAAGAAGTAGCGGCAGCAAGGAAAACAAAACATACAACACTTATGACCGTTGGAAATAATAAATAAAGATAAATAGAGATTAGCTACAAAATAGGGCAGCAAAGGGCAAGCTGTAAGAACACTACATTTTAACAAAAGAAACAAACACCAAATTAAAAAAGGAACCTAAACTGTCTCGTCCCAACTAGGGGAACAAAAATCTGGCTTACCCCACAAATTATATCCCTCAAAGAGACCCTCATCATCAAGAGACCAAATTTATTATTACATTTTGGGCTTTTAAGATAATATATTGGAGTTTCGAGGATTTATAGAACATCTTCATTGTTGCTGACTTTAGAATGTTCTGTTAAACTAGATTGCTACAGAAAACTTGAATCATCCATCTGCTCTAACTAATGGTAATTCAAATGGATAAATGAGATTCACCCCTCTTGGAATAATTTCTTTACTGGTCTAAAAGCCTTACATTTTTGTTGTTTTAAAAAGGAATTTTGAAAAAGTTATAAGTTATTGTTGAAAATGTTTTTTTTTTTTTTAATTTTAATAATCAATTATGAAAACATTTACCTCTCTATATGGAGTTGTGTTCATGTGGTCATAGTCAATTATGAAAACATTTACCTATTTATATAGAGTTGTATTCATGTGGTCACACTTATTTTATATTGTAAGTGTAACTTTAAATGGAAGTTTTCAACTATGCATTTCAATACTAGCAAAATTGGTACAACTCAAGTACTAATGACAGTGTGTTATGAATTAATATTAGAAAAACATGTCTAGTATAGACAAGGTGTATGATATTTAACTAAAACTTTTAAGTCATCGTGAGAGATTTTAAGTGGCTTTGTACTCTTTTGAGTGGCTGTGTATTTTTATGGATTTTTTTAAAAATAAATATTACAAGGTTATGAACTTTTGGAAGATTTTGATATTATATTTTGTTTGTATTATTTATTATATTTTTATTTACTTTTTGGATTTGATATATATATATATATATATATATATATATATAAATTACACATTTTTACAGAAAGGTTTTATGTAATGTAAAAAGATGATTTTTTGTCACTTCTTATAATAATTTTTTGTTCAAAAAAAGTTTTATATTTACTTACAATAGAACTTATAATTAGAAACATTTGAACATGGATTAATTTAGCACAGAAATTTTAATTTTTAAGATTTCAAAATAGTCCTCTAAGATTTCAAAATGGTTCTTATTATCATGTTCTCTTTTCATACAGTTACAAAATAAAATGGATTACATTTTTTATTTATATTTTGATTTATTATAAGGAGGATGGGAAGGTTATAGTGTAAATAGGGTGAGCCTACTATGACATTTATAGGTATGGTTTGTGCACTTAGAAATAAGTAATCTGATAGGTAATAAGGTGAGCCCCCAAACCTTTTACAAAACACTTTATAGTTACAATGAGCTCCTTATATATTTATAGAATACTATTTTATATAATCAGTGATGACGTAAAGGATGCATCCGTATGAAGTGAGTGAACGAAATTGAGGGTGTTAATGATAATAACCCATGAACTTTGTCTTGAACTTTCTCTATATAGCGCATTGCAGAATGACTACATTTCTTATTGCATATTCATGCATTGAAGTTCAAAATTTTCACTAAAAATATATTTAATATAATACATTTTTTATATAATATATGTTATCTTTATTCTTTGGTATCCTTCTCATTTCCATTCCATATCCGTCTTTTCTCCCCAGTGCTTATTTGAAATATCCTCGCTTTCGACTAGCTCCCTCTATGTTATTTACTGCGTATCGTCCAATGGAGTTATAATTCCTATTTGTATCTGCAATGTTATTTAAATATTCCTATTCAAAGCTAACTTTAGAATTATATCTTTAACATGGTATTGTTTAATCCATATTTTATATTATTGCATTCCTGTTGAAGCCCCACAATCTTATTTGTCTTTTCTTATTTTTTAATCTATAGGTCATATTTTAATTACATGATTATTGCATTCATGTTGAAGCCTCACAATCTTATTTGTCTTTTCTTATTTTTTTAACTATAGGTCATATTTTAATTACATGATTCGTATCCATCATATATCGTAAGCTCGCATAGCCATATTGGTCAGAATCATCATCATATTCTTTTCGACATCTTAAAAAATGTTAGAAATATATATGAAAAAATCCTCGTTTTCCTCCCATAAATGATTCATATGTAATTTTGACTGTAACATATCATTACACAAATAAATTAGATACGTATACGATAACATTTATTCTTATGTCGCACATGCCCATTCAATATTTATATTTTGACACATTATCAACTTTAATTCATTCTATTATTGTTTTTTATATTTTTCACTATTAGTGTTCAATCCTTGACAACTATGTTGCTACCTGGGCTTTCCTTTATGCCTAGATTGATTACGAATCTAGACAAATATAATATTGTTTTTAGTTGGGGATCTCTTTAAAACTTTTATGGTTTACATGGTTCCCTTAGTTCATTCTTTGAAGTGCTTTGTTAATTTTGGGTTTCGTTAGGGACTTCGTAGGTTTTATATTCATTCGTTATTTTGAGAGACATAGGCCTTCATTTGTATCCAGGGTAGTTCCTTATCTATTCAAAATTTGTTTTTTGGTGTTTGGGAGACCCTAATGTTTATGTTGAGATCTGGGCTTCTTTTTGCATTAGTTCAATCTAATTTGTGGTCCAGCTAAAATTAACTAGTTATTGCATTAGTTAAAAGTGGTTGTTGATATTTCTATTGTCATTTCTTCAAGATGGTTCTAGATCCAGTCAAATTATAGAAAGTAGGATCCCCTTAGGAACCTTGATGGTTCTTTTAGAAACCTAAGCCTTTTGCTCCACTAGTCCAAGTTAGTTTTTGATCAATCTAAAACTGATTGGTCCCTGCACCATGTAAAAGCAATTGTTATTTTTCATTGTTATTCTTCCTTTGTCGGGGTCCTTTCTACTCTTTTCACTATTGTTTCCTCTTTTATCAAGGTCCTTTTTGTCTTCTTGATGAGTTATTTCTTCTTCTTTCTTGAATATCCTAAGAGAATACCCAAGACTCTAGATGTGTCCAAGATGTGTTCCATGCAAATTAAAGATAAACTTATCATAATCCGTACCATGTTACTTATAATTTTAAAAACTCACACAAAAAAATATCATAAATATTACTATATATTAAGTAGTAATAATTTATTATGTATGAACTTACATTAAAACATACTCTTGTTCATCTAACTAATGGTTATCCATCCATATTTATAACTTTATTTGACCGATAAACCATATCAAAATAGTTTAGGTCTTGGAATTATAAATATTGTTAATAGTGGTCCGTAAAAATATTCATCAAGACATGTTACTATTTTATTCCGTAGGTTTGTATATAATTTAAAAGGTATATAATAATCCATATAGGGTAGTTTGAAGATTAAATGATTTGTTAAATGATTTTTAACATAGTTATTCCATTTATCTACATTAAGGGGTTAAGGGGTGTTATTGAGATTCAAAATTTTCACATATAAAAATATTTTTATATAGAACTATATTTAAATCATAAACATAAAAAATATTATTCATATTTTAATTAAAATATATTGTTGTGGCAAAAAATACATTTGTTTAAAACAGAGATTGTTCACATAACTCATTATATTTTAATAAAAAAATGAAAACTAGTGACAATCTTATATTTTTGTGAGTGCTTATATACTTATATATTCTATATAAATCTTCTCCTTATCATCTCTTCATTATCTTTTTAGTGGTTCTCTTAAATCAGTAAACTGTTCACTTGTATTTTTTCTATTAAAGGTAAAAATGGGGTTTGAAAGGGTCCACTCTTTAAAAAAATTGAGAAAAAATATATAAAAAACCTTACCAGTATGAATAAAAAACTACAATAAAAGGGGTAAAAATAAACAACAAACTAATAACAAACAAAACATCAAAATAGAATTTTTTCCCCCTCCAACAACATCCCCTCTATGAGAGTAAAGGGTCATGTTAAATGGATCTAAACTATTCATAACAAAATATTTCTTCTTTTTCATATTAAAAATAGTCCATTCACCACCATCCATAGACTTTGGATACATAAGAATAGGAATTTCTATTGAACTAATGGGTTGAGATCTCTATAAAGGATTATGAGCCACTACACCTCTATTAAGTGTTGTAGGTGAGTCTAAATCTTTTCTTTCAAATCAAGGATTCATTTATTAAATGAATTTATCAAATTTATATGTATTTTCATTTTATTCTTTGGCTATTTGGTCTTATTTAAGTGTATCAATTTTTGGATCTAATTTAGTTTCCTCACCTTCATCATCACTAAAAATTGTGACTATTAAATGTTCTTCCAAAGCATCTTTTCACTAAGTCTTCCCTTGTCTTCTATTAGTAAACTTTCAATCTGGAATCAAATGCCTTGTTCCAAAACACCTAAAAATATGAAGGAATAATCCTCATAATTAATGGATTATTTCCAAAAATTGTCCGTAACTTTCAAATTAATTTGAGATGGAAGATTTGTTGAAATATCAACATTAACTATGATTCGGGTAAAAGTTAAATAACCTAGATTCTTTAATGAAAAATTAGTTAATAAAAATTCATATAAAGTGTTGCCTATAACTTTGAAGATACATTAATACCAAAGTAGAAATGATAAATGAGGTAACCTTATCCAAAAAATTCTCACACTGAATGATATTGTCAAAAGATTAAATGATGAAAACCATAGATTTAAAATTAACAAATTTGTTCATTCCAACTTCAGACCTAACTTTTTAAAATCACATATATATCTTCTTTACATTCTATCCCTATCTACTTGTATTTTTGACTTATATTAATGTTTTAAACTAAAAAAATACATTTTTCACACATATTTAATGAAAAAAATCTTTAAAAATAACATTTACAATCCCTTACAAACACCCATATTTAGCCATCAGCTATATGGTGACATGAATCCCTAATATTAATCTCACAAGAGATAAACTTATATGATGTTTTTGCCCCATTCAAGCACTACAAGGTGTAGGGAATATGTGGTTCGAGTTTTAATGCAAGTCCTAGTCTGTAATTATGGACAAGTGCATGATATTGAAGTGGAGATGATGAAGGGTGATGCAAGGAACATAATATACCATGCCATGGGGTAGAGATGTGGGGATTTTTACCAAATGCCTAATTTCTCCAAAAATTTACAAATTAGATTCATCGAATTAGCATGTTTTTTACAAAACCATATGGTATGTGCCATACTTTACCAAAGTTTAAGAGTTGGCTATGAAGAATAATTGTATTCTACTCATCAAACATTTTGTCCTTTATTTCTTCAAAAAATTTCACCAAAAAATTAGGGAAAGAATAAAATGGGTGTTTTTTTCCTTAGTTCTATTAACTCTCTATTTGCAGGTATTTTGCATCATCATCCCAATAACCCACCACATAGCAAGTGATAAGTTGTCATCCAAAGGTGCTGACTCTGCTATAAATTGATGACCAAACCTAATTGTCATGTTTATTTATGATGATGTGTATATATTTACATTACCCTCCTAGTGTAAATCAAATGCTAATTTCATTTTGCATAGTAAGAGGAAGAATTATACAAAATACATATGCTTATTTTAATGCATTTATATATTTTGATGACTTACCTTAAAAAAGGTCTATATTTTAGGGCTTGAAATCATAAATACAATGATTCAGTGATAAAATTAAAACAATATAATACCAAGATTAAATGACCTACATTTAATGATATGGAATCATTAATTAGTTAAAGATGTAGGGCTTCATATACCCTTAATTGATTTACTACTCAGTTGCTTGCATATTTTTTATTGAGTGCCATTGTATTGGGTCATTTCTCTATTGTTTTGCCATCTACATGCTAAGTTTAGAGAGGTTGGAAGGAATTGCAACTGGTCGACCACATGGTGGTTAAACTCCCATGATAGGCAAGATGTGGGTGGGTGGCATAAAGTGCTAAAATGAATGCTAATGTAGAGGTGATACAGTTTCAATCGATGAATCATAGGTAAAAATTTATTTAAATATTTAACTTGTAAAATAATAATTACGAAAATATTATGTATGCATCAAACAATAACTATCTATATATTACCTATATTGGGTAGATTTCCATATAGCACATAGAGCTGCTAGATTATTTGAAACTGAATACAAAATAGTGGTGCATATTTCCTTTAGCGCCAATCGATTTAAATTTTTTCATTCAACATTGTCCCTTATAAAGTTAAGGTGACCCATTCTTTAAATAAAATCCACGTATGATGACATCGTAATGTGATAGAGGAAGATTGAAAATATTACCATTTTTAAATAGAATGCTTGTATAATCATAATTTACTTAACAAACACTTGATTAAATCTAATTTATTTAATTTATCCCATACTAAAAATTATATATAAAGGGTGACATATACAACATTATGTTGATGATCCCTTATAATGAATATATGTTATACCCACTTGTCTATACGAGGTGATAATTATAACAATTTGGATTTCAAATTTTGTTTTACAAGCATGCCCTATAAAATCTGTTAATTTTAGTATATCCCATCATAAACAAAAATTAACAGAATATTCTCCCCAAAAACATTATTTGTTTCAAAGATATTCCCACTATAAATCAAACTATATTTACCAAAGTCCTAATCCAATACAAGTAACATCTGCAATTTAGTATAAGAAATGTGTGTTTTTTTTTTATGTGACTTTAAACATTTCTATTTGTTTGAATAATAACATACAAAAATGGTCAACTATGAATTTTTTAGGCAATGGTATATGCAACACAATGCTTGCAAACACATAACATTCACAATCGCACACATGTAGCATTCACAATTCTTGTGCCTACAAAAAAATAAGTACTATAGTTATAACATAGCTCTTGTTCCCATTGACATTATTTGTGTAATAAAATGTCCAAAATAAAAAATGGAGAAAATTTATTAGTTAAGGTTCAAAACCCAAAATCATTATATATATTATAATTAATATTTAAAGTATAAAAAATAAAAAACATAGTATTTATATACCGATTAAGATTCTATATATATAATATAATTACATCATATATTTTATATATTTTAGGTCATTGTGCAAAGGAATATTGGTATAAAATAATATATCTTACAAAATAAAATGTTGTAAACTGACCAAAAAAAAATTAAAAATGAAAGAACTTAAGATTCTAATCTATTGGTATCAGTGCGCATGGAATAGGGAACACAAAAAGAAGAATGACCTCAGACCATTTCAAAAATATGAGAAGATGCTACTATTAAAAAATTACAATTGAAGGGATACCAAATTGCCTTTAACATAGTCGAATAGATGAAGAAAACAAGCCTCAATGTAACTATGTGAAATGCTCTTACCATTAATTCTCAAAGAAATTTTCTACAAGGCATTCTAAAAAGCTTTCAGGAATGTAAGACATTGAAACTTATGCCTTCCATCCCAATTCTGTAGTGGTACCAAGCCACCCCCATTGTATATCTCCTTGATTATAGGCTAGCACTTGGTGCACAATTGCATGATGAACTAAGGCCCTAGCAACTTGGTGATGCCAAAAACCATCTCATATATATATATATATATATATATATATATATATATATATATATATATATATATATATATATATATATATATATATATATATATATATATATATATATATATATATATATATATATATATATATTTTATGTTATTTATGTTTTCATAGATAGATTATTAGAGACATGTTTTTTATGATTTGGCTTAAACTATGAACTTAGACCATAAACATTTTAATGATTTGATGTAAAATATAAACTTATTAAACATTTTTTAATATTTTCACATAGATAAACTTCTTCAATAATTTTTTATATTTTCATATATTTTTATAGAAATAATTTTTTTTTATATTTTCATATAAATAAATTATGTTATGATTTTATACTTTCAGAGTCCATAGTGATTATGCTAGATTATTATACTTTCATAGTTTATAGTGATTATGTTAGATTAAGCTATTTTATATTTTCAAATAAATATTGGTAAATTAAAAATTTAAAAAATAAATAAATCATAGGATGATAAAATATATGATTAGACTGGCTTTAACATTTACAATTTTTAAAAATCAATCAACCCATGTTTACAATATTTTAGACTGGCTTTAATGTCCTTTGGGTCTACATTATTTTGTTTTATCTTCTCATAATTAGTGAAGTTGAAAGATAATGCTTCTCTTTGAAATGACATGGAATCACATTTTTGGTGAACAGAATGTAGATCATTTATTATAATCACAAATATTCAATATGTAAATATAATATATTATTTATATAATATAATAATATATTTATAAGAGAACTTTTAAATAAGATATAAATAGACATCACACATAAAGTTGAAATTGACATATAATGATTGAAATTGACATATTATGATTTAAAATGAGATACAAATAGAGACTAAATTTAAAATTGAAATTCACATATACCGATTGAAAAGATGTCAAATTTAACATAACACTTTACCCTACCACTACACTTATCAGTGTATATCAATATATAACATAATAAAAATTATAAATTTATATTTTTTTAAATTTCTTTCTTTCTAATAATAATGAAAATACTAAATTTATACATAATAAATTTAAAACTAAACATAAAAATAAATAACTTATTTCATAGCACATATATCCTATATATTATTTTAATGTTTAATTTTTATTAAGAAGATTTTTTTACTTGTAAAAATCCATTTAAAAATAATAATATCTTAACAATAAACTATAGTTTAGATTTCCTCCAACTTTGTTTACACCTTTGGGGAAATTGCTAATTTATTTGTATGTCCATTTACAATCCTTTCATACATGTATTTAATAGTTGTAGGACCTATATTTTCATAAATTGCTATGTCTCATTGTCATAAATAAATTTTAAATTTATCACATTATTTTGATCAAACATGTATATAATGTTTCCTATTCTATCATTAAATACTATTGGTGTCCATGTGTTTTTAGGGTATATTCCTAGCATCCCATGCTTTTCAAAAATAAGATGGAGTTCATAGGGTAACTTAAGTGTTTCTTAGACATGATGAAATATCTTTTATCACATTCTTGAGATACTCCCTTGTATTATTCAATCTTAATTTAAATTAATAATAATAATAATAATAATAATAATAATAATAATAATAATAATAATAATAATAATAATAATAATAAGGGCCCGTAGTATCCAATCCTTTTTATTATATTGTTTATAGGTGAATTTTTATGTAGTATAAAATAAATATGTTATAAATATTATTTTTAAAATTATTAGATTATTAAATGTTTTGTATTGAATTATAGAGAATTGATGCAATTAAATGTAGTTTATGGACATGCATTTAATAAGGCATGTGTCCCTTTTTAGATCCAAGGTACTTATTATAACCAAATCAGGTGATTAAGTTTCTGAATATTTGATGATATTTAATTATAATTGTATTGAAATATGTTGCTATTAAAATCTTATATGATCATTTATTTATATTTAATTCAATTTCTTTTACACAATTAAATGTCAAATTGAAATATAAATTAGATAGAGGTTATATATATTTTATAGATTGATAAAATTAAAAATAATTAATCTCAAAATATAAGGATAATGAAGAATAACATTCAATATAATGACCACATCTAGGGTTAATGGTCGTGTGTTAGATGGATTTGTGTAGGCAGCAGAAAAGGAAGCATCTGAACTAGATGATAATAACATGATGGCCCTATCAAAAATTACTGGAGATGTATTACCCAAAAATGCAGAGCATATTTCTATTTCTAAAGAGATAGGAGGCAACATTAGGGGCAATGACTACTGATCAACCTACTACGAAGAGGTTTGAGTCTAGATCTTTCACTAAGATACTAAAAGACACCCAATGAAATATTTTACACCTAGTAGCTCAAACCCCTCAACCACTTTTAATGGGGATCACTTGAAGAATATCCTTGATCATGAGTAGATAATGTTGAGTAGAGGGGTGATTTATAGATTCACTAATTTTTAGCCTTCATTTTTTACGCTTCAGGTATGGGTTGAGTAGAAATTAAAACAATGTATTGAAGATAATCTAGAACTCTTCCCCTATGTCAATGCCTTATTTGTTGTTGTGTTAGTGCCCAAAATTGCAATGAAGCAATTGAGCCCTTACTAAATATAGATCCCTGATTTGTTTAGCCAACTTCCTATTTTCAAGTTTTCATCAGAGGTTAAGTGTCCTATTAATTTGGTCTTTACTAGCCTTTGGTCTATCAACATCCATGTTGAATTCATGTCTGAGCACATTAAGACCCTTGTTCCAATTTCCCTCGCTTAGGCCCTTTGATTTAAATTCAAATTGGCGAGAGCAATTTACATGGGAATCTTTTAAATATGGCATGGACTTAGTTTAAATTTTATACTAAGGTTTGGTTTTGTTTATTAACATGACCAAACCTTAGTCTAAGAATAGTTATTTGGTCCCCTTTTATATCCCGTATCATGGTCTAGCTAATGCTTGGTCCTTTTGTTATAAACCTAGATCAAAGAACTATCCTAAAGACTCCATCATATTTATTAATGCAATAGAAACTTAGGCCAGGACTTTATACTAAGTTTTTTATTTCTTTGAACTTTGACTTAATTGTTTTCATCCTTAACTTTGAACTAATAATGTCTGACCTAATGAATTGTAATCAAATGGTGCACATTAAATTAAGGAGAGTTGATTCGACAATGTGTGATTGAGGATGAAAAGTCAAAGGCACTCAAGACAAGAATAGAAGTGATAAGTGTCAAGCTCAAAGGGCAGAATTAAATATTCAAGAATATTCTTATCGATCAATGGTACATGGCAAAGCATATAGATATTGATCGATGGTGATAAATAAGTCAATATTTAAATGAAGCTTAGGGTAAACCCATAAATTACAAGTGGCACAACTATGTGCCACAAATTAAATCTTAGGAACCTATCAGAAGATCAATGAAGTGCATTAATATGTACATGTTTTGATCAATAGAGTGTAGTGGGTCAAGACTTTTTATCAAAGCTATGAGCAAATTTGAAATCACCACATGGTAAAAGTGTGTTAATTTGATAAAAATTCTAGATTACAGAGTGTAGAAGGACAACAAGATTCCCAAGTGGCATGACCTCATGGGTATGTATAGATAGAAGCCAATGGTGTTCCACCCCTTGGATAATGATCTAATGGAGCATGTTCACTCACCCAAAGCAAGATTTTATAGTGCAAGATCAATGTGGAATTTTCAAAAAAGCTAGGATGAATGTTGAGTGACAAGTGTCATAACTGTAAGAAATATTACAAGATGGCCAATGACATTCAATCTTTCAAATCTAGATCAACGGTCTATGATGATCCATGTAGGGATAATCAGACAGTGTAAAGGGAAGGCAGAATTTTTAAAGAGCTTAGTCCAAATGGGAAGCCATCAAGTGGTAAAATGGTTTTAGCTTGACAATGATTGACTATGGAGAATGTAGAAAGCCTACATATTATCCAAGTGGGATGATCTCATGGGTTTTAACAAAGATCTAAAAGATAGAAATAAAATATAATGTTGAAGGGATACTGAGAACCCACAAAACTTCTAAGTGGCACACTCACATTTATCATGTAGATAAGGATCTAACAGTGCTAGTCATAGGTAGACTATTCAAAGTTTTAGATCTAATGACATGTTAAAATGTGTCCTAAGGGAAATGGTCACAATTTGAGTTAATGAATAGTGTGACATGGCATTGCCACATAGGTATATAGCTCACATTGAATATTCATTTATAAAGGCATATGTAGCTTATAAATCACATGGCTTGTAGGTGAATCATAGTTAAACAAGGTCAGTGGCCAGTGTTCAATCCTTGGTTTAAAGGATCAACAAAGCTCATTTGATCCAATAAAATGATATCAATGGTGATAGTTGAAGGTGGACATTCTAACAGAGCTCAAATCCAATGTGGCATGCCACATGTCAATATGTGGTAATATTTAGCTTAAGATTTGAAACTGATGGCTCCTGTATGGATGAGCAAGAATATGAAGCACATAAGAAGGTCTATGGACCATTCCAGAGAATATTTTTGACCATGGATCATTTTATTTCTCTATCATAGATGGAACATCTTAGTGCCATCATTGCAAGAGAAGGTTATTCTATATTCTGCATTATAAAAAAGGTAGTTGTCCAAGAAGTTCCAATTATGCAAACAAGTGGTCAAAGGCATCTTTAGATAGTTATACATGAGGACAAGTTTTTTTTGACATCCACCACAAGAATTTTACCTTCTAGATCATGTAAAAGGGCATCTCCAGTCAAGAAATCAAAGGGCTTGTTGCAAATTATCATCAATCTTTGTGAAGGTAGTTAGAGCAATGATTTTTCTTACAAATGGATGAAGATTTTAGGCATGAAAGGGAATATTTTCTAGTTAGGAGCATATTGGTGAAATTTGGAGGGTTAATTTACAAATTTCAACCCATGGTCCCATATTTGAAAAGGGTGAAAATGTATAAATAGGGGCCTTCTCCTCTATTATCAAGGTGGTTGTTGGTTGTTCATTTTCTCTAAGTCTAGGTTCTACAAAAAAAATTGGGATCAATTGCTACATGTAGATCTTGTCTCCTTTGCTAAGCTAGTTATAAGTATACATCCATTATAAAACATTGAGAGCATGTTTATGTCTCCCTTGTCAAAAGTGCAAACTCACCATGCTTGTCCCCATAGCATCATTCTAAAAAAATTGATATATGTAATATTTTCTTGCAAAGTTAATGGAAAATATTTTTGGTTACAACTATTTCCTTTTGAGGAAGTGAAACTATGTGTTTTGAAAATATTGTTGACTAGATATTTAGTTCCATGCTTACTACTGGTTGTCATTATAAGCATATATCTAAATTTTAAAACCCTTTATGCATTATTTTAGAATATGTTGTTAAATAACTTATTAGGGCACCCTAGGTTTATGGATTCAATGTGAAAGAGTATGTGAGATTTTAGTTTTAGTGTATGTTTCTAGGGTTTTAGAATCATTTGAGTATTTGAATTTCAATGGCACCAATGATTGAAAATTACTCCTAGTAGTTCCCACTAGCTTTCATTTGAGTTTTTTCTACATATTTGTAAAGAATAATGTCATGAATACTACAAGATACCTTGATGTTTGAAAACCACCAACACACCACACCCTTTCTTAAAATTATCTAACTATCCTACCATGTCCTACCCTACAAATAATACACACTTTTCATACTACAATTGTTATTTACTCTATAAATGCATAAAATATTGCCTATATAACATGTGTTTTCACTTTGTGCTTTGAAGCATAGTACTACAGTTTTCCATTTGACCCATGTTATTGAAAATTTTATAAAATGAAGATTGAGTCATATACCCATCTATCTTCAGTAGTTTATATGTGATCTAGAGCATTTTTCATTTTGTGTGATAACCCTTCCCAAGTGGAGTGTGCATGTTTGGTTGTGCCTTGGTCACATTTATGTTCTCTTGTGCCAATAATTCCCATGGATGTTGAATTGTGTGATCTCCCCGTATGAGTAAGGTACCCCATAGGTCCTCTCACCTTGGTTCAAGTAGAGCTAGAAGTATGAGGGAGCTGACCATACCTTTTATGGTGTCTCTCAGTCATTTTTTCAATTTAGATTATTTTTTATGCTAAACACTCGCTTGGCTATAATGACATATCATCAGGGTTTTCATCTTAGTTTGACATTGTCTTGAAGTGTACAAGGCTGAGTGAAATGGGTGTAGAAATGGGAACCAACACCTTGTTGGCACCATTACTAAGGAACTAAAATTGAAGTCTTGGTTAATTTTTGCAAGGGGACTCCTGCCAAAAACTATAAGTTTTACTTGTTGTGAAGTTATCTACTTTTATTTGATACATTCAGACTATCTTGGCTATCATCTCTGTATCACTCCACTAGGGGACATGCTAAGAATTGAAATATTTGACAATTTGAATTTTATTGAGGTTATTTTAAAGATCTATTAAAATTATGTGTTGGAAGGTGATTTTTACCCTATTCTAAAAAATTTAGTGTCTTTGCCTTATATCTCATCATTAAATTTAACAAGTATGTTTTCAGCATGTATCACAATCAATGTGTTTACTATTTTACTCTAGAAATTTGATTTTAGTGGTGACTCTAATTTTATCATCTAGTTTCAAGAAAGATCAGTGCCTAGTTTAAATATCTATGTTAAGTTTTAGCTTTGAGTATTTTCTTGTTTGAAAATCTAGAAGGATTGAGATCATCCTTCAAAGGTGACCCATCTAAGCAACTTGTCTCACCCCTAAGTATTTATCAAAGAAGGGAGAGATAAGTTTGGAGGACTATTAAAGTGGAAAGTTTAGCTACTAAGTAGTGTCCTGATTACCAAGATTCTAATAATCTTGAAAATTTTTTTGAACTTCCCATCGTTGAGGACTTACATAGATATTTTAGTAATTTTAAAACTCATAGTCTTGCTTACTACCCATCTCCTTCTCAACCAATTGAATCTCCTCCTAAGCTAGATGGTCCTATGATAGATCCACAAAGTCCACCTCATTCACCCCCTCATATCCTTTTTCTAATTTTCCTTGAACCTCCAATTGAACCAATCATGAGGCATAGGGACCCATATGAGAATGAATGTCCTAATTTCCACATTCCTAGATTCAAGCCTATAAATTTTGATGACATAGAAGGTTATCCTAATGAAGTACCAAATGAAGTAATGAAATGTCTTACAAAAGTTTAGGGGAATAATGCAGTAAGTGATGATCATCACCTCAGTGATTTTCACAATATAATTTAAGACTATGAGGTTGAGCATGAGGATGTGTGCATTAAGTTATTTGTGCATATGTTAGAATAATATGCATGAGGATTGGTTCAATTCTCTTCCCCATGGATGCATTGATTCATAGTAATAAATGAAGACTATTTTCAGAATTCAAGACGGTGAAAGATTTGATCCAAGGTTCCTTTTGGTTGAGTTTGAAAACATCGTGAAGAACCTGAATGAGTGCATGTAAGACTTCAACACATAGTTTAACAAAGCTATGATGTAACTGCCCAAGAGCATAAGGCCTAGTGATACAACATGCTTTATAAAATACTATGATGCATTTGATAAGAAGGCCACATATTACTTATGGGACAAGGCTCCCATGAACCTACAATTGGCATTCAATATGGCCATCTAGATTAACAACATAAAGTCTATGGGAAATCTCATGAACAAGCACACTGATGTGAAGTTGGTCAATCCTAAAAAACACAGCCCACTAAAAATGCTAATTTTGAGGAGACAGTTAAAACTATGGCCTTTGCTATCAAAGAGATGTCATACAAGCTTGTTAGGGATGAGAAGGGGATCCCTCATGTGTCTACTAATCATGAGAGGGCTTCAAATTTGAATCAAGCCTAAAGTGGGACTTCTTTCCATAATCAAGATAATGATAGAGGCAAGATGCCTACACATGATAAATGAATAGATAGACATTAGAATAGAGGGGCTATGAAAGAAGTCCTTGGTTGCTTAAACACTAAAGTGAATGTGGTAGGTGGTGACATTGATGTTGATTGGTGTGATAAGTGATTCCTTCTACATCTTCCATGTGATATAACTGAACCAATTTAAGAAAATGTGGATGAACCTATGTTTTCATCATTTGGTTATGAGATTTTGAAGTTTAATTGTCAATGTCCCTAAAATAAGATATCTAACTCCATAAAATTGATGACTGTTGTTACTGTTGATCAATTTTGGAGTGCGGTACAAATGGTATGTGTACCAGTGTGAATTTTATTGTGAGGTTAATATGACATATGCATATGAATTACCTATTCATGATTTTGAATTTTTAAGATCAATTATGATTAAAAAATATGATGTGGAAATTTCATTAGTTGAGGACATGCAATTGCTAATTAATGCAGTAGTTGCCCAAGATAAAGAATATTACTTGAGAAGTAGGCAACCAGTTGCTACTAAAGAGACTACCGTTGGAAATTTAAGGGTATGGGATGTAATTAAGGAAGTTAAAAAAATTATAACACCCCTAAATCCTTCTGAAATAGTACCCATTTCCCATGTTTCTAAGCCTAAAGGTGTTCCCGCTAAAAATAAAATACCTTTGCTATCTAGTATTCCTAAGGGTGTTAATGATGTTAAATAATATCCACCTTTGAAGGATTCCACTAAGCATACAAATTCATCCCATCCTACTCCACCTCAAACCTTAAGTGATTACATTCCAGTTGAAGGTATTGTTACCCTTCCACTAAATACTCCTCTTCCCCAGTATAGTATATGTGATATGTCCCAAGTGTTGATCCAACTGAAAATGACCATGTTACTTGTTTAATTATTAAGAATACCTAAGCATAGGAAGAGGTAATTTGAATACTTATAATTTGGTGATAATTCAACTACAAATGAAATTTATTTACCCCAAACACCCTCAAAAGTGATAAAGAGTCTAAAGAGGTTGTTGAACTCACTCCACAATTCTATTTGGGGACTGCGTTAGTAGAGAGTCAACTGAATGTGGATCTATTCTATACAAACCTATTGATCAATGGTCTTATTTTCCATAATTACATGTTTAATTCTAGTGATTTTTGTATTGTAATTCCCTTGGGTGTCTTAAATGAGCTGAGAGTTAAGATTAAATCATCTTTTAGCATGTTTTATGACATAGACTTTTGAGAAGTTCTAGTTGTTGGACAAGTCGAGGGGTTGGTAGTGTAGTTGACACTGCATCCAGGTACTTATTTGAATATGGACATGGTAGTTATGGAATTACCACCTAATTTTGGGATGCTTCTATCACTTAAATTAGATACTAGCATGGGTGGAAGTGGGTAAATGGACCTTTCTTAGGCCACCATTCCATTGGAGGGTAAGATGGTAAAAATTTATAGAGAGCTAAAGATGCTACATGTAATTGAAGATCTAAAAAATTTTCAAAATGAAGTATTATACACAAACATTGGGCTTAGAAAATTCATTGGGAATGTTGACACCAATGAATAACCTACTACTCTTGATGTTGAACCTAACAGTGAAGGTGCAGTTTGGAAGATGTGTTTTGATGTTGCTCACTCCAAACTTGGAAATGGAGCATGGGTTGTATTCTATGCTCCCAATAGTAAGTGATTCAAGTTTTTTTAGCTATTATTTGAGTGAGAAAATAATATTGTTGAGTATAAGGCACTCTTTCTTGGTTTAAATATTGCTCGTGAACATGGAATTAAAGGCTTGATTGACAAGGGTGATTATGAGCTAGTAGTAAAACAAGTCCAAAATGCTTATGCCACTAAAAAGAAAAGATTGAAACAATATTAGAATGTTCTCTAGAATTTTTGTGAATTCTTTGATTCATTCAACATTAGTTTTCATGATAGAAATTTCAATGAAGGAGCTGATAGACTTGCAGTGTTAGGTGCTCAATTTGACATTACAAATATAAGCCCTCATTGTTAGTATCAAGTGGAGGTGCTTATTAGGTCTTCAATCCTAGACAATGTTCATCACTACTAGGTGTTTGACGATGATGAATAAATTAATAGGTTTCTAAATTATGAAGATGAGTTCTATGATTAGCTCATAGATTTTGAATCTATGGTGCATGTTTGTGATGAAAAAGAAACCTTATTTGGGAAAGACATTATCCATCTAAAGACAAACATGGTCCTTGAGGATTGGTAAGTTTAGATGCATTTTTTGATGGAGAAAATAGAATCAAAACTTGAGACTCATTTATTTCAAAGGACGTGACTAAGTGTAATTTGGGTTCTCATGGGAATCCAAGGAAAGTTTGGTTGCGTACTCACGTAAGTGTAGAAAGAAGCAAGCTTACATGCAACTACTAAGAAAGTACCAAGATTATTTAAGATGGTCTTATTCTAAGTTGAAAGTTTATAGGGAAGACATATTACATGTCATCCCATTGCACCCTGATAAAAATCCTTTTAGGAAGAAATAGAGACCTATTAATGCCATATTGGCCTCTAAAATATGGGATGAGTTAAAGAAGATAAGGGATGGCGGTATCATTCAACCCATCAGGTATTCCTCATGGGTTATAAATTTAGTCCCTGTGAGAAATAAAAATGGTAACATTTGCTTATGTGTGTATTTCCAAAATTTGAATAAAGCTTCTTAAAAAGATAATTATCCCCTACTCTATATGGACAACCTATTGCAAAGTGTTATAGGATTAGAGATTTTGTCTACTTTAGACATCTTCTTGGGACATAACTAGGTTATGGTGAAGGAATTTGAAAGACCCAAAATCACATTTATAATGCCTTGGGCCACGTATGTATATATGAGGATGCCTTTCATGTTAATGAAAGATGGTGTAGCATTTCAGTGAGCTATGGATGTTGTTTTTATAGGGGTGATTAAATTTTTTATAATTGTGTATTAGGATGATATTACTATGTACTTCAAGACTAGAGAAGAACATTTGGATCATCTGGAGAAAGTGTTGATCAAATGTAGGGAGTTTGTCATTTCACTTAATCCAAACAAATGTCACTTCAATGTATAAAAGGCTAAGTTGTTGGGAAATATATTATCCAAGGATGGTGTCATGATTTAACATGAGAGGGTATAATCCATTGACAATGTGCCTATCCCATAGTTGAAGAAGGGAATTCAGTCCTTCTTTGGACAAATTAATTTAAGGAGGTTTGTGTCCATATTTATAAAGATTACTCTGCCTGTCACTTCTATGTTGAAGAAAGACCAAGCCATGAAATGGGAGGAGAAGGCCATACAATCACTCAATGACATCAAATGAGATCTAAAGTTCACACCTATTTTGGCCATCCCTAATTACACTATTCCATTTCATATTTTCTCTTTTGCATCATATAACATTGTTGATGTTGTCCTATTGTAAAAGAATGAAGATAGTCATGAGCAACTAATAGATTTATTTAGTAAAGTTATGCAAGGTGTTGAAATTAATTACACCATCATGGAAAAATAAGCCTTCACTCTCTTTAAGGCTATTAAAACATTTAGACCTTATGTTCAAATTTCAAATATTGTTGCTTATGTCCCACATACCATGGTAAAGGACATAATGAATCAGACTGAAGTATCCAATATGAGATGCAGGTGGGTCAACAAGTTACAAGAGTATGGCATGGATATTTAGACCACCAAGTTAGTGTGAGGGATGGGTCTAGCTAAGCTCATGGCTGAGCCCAATTTGCAAGCCATGAGGTAAATACTGTTACTTTCAATGTTGATGATTCCTTGAGTCAATTTAATGTGTCTCCATGGTATAAATACATTGTCTATTACTTGGAAAATCTGAATTGTCCCCCTGAATTGAAAAAGAATGAAAATAAAAATCATAAGCTTATTTCCCAAAAGTACCTCTTGACTAAAAATGGACTTGCATTGAAGAATATAGATGGGGTTATCCTAAGATGCATGATAGTGGAGTATGTGGTGGCCATTTTTCACCTAAAGTCATAGCTCATAAAATTTTGAGAGCTAACTATTGGTTGCCATTGTTGTTCAAAGATGTTACTTATAAATTTAGAAAGTGTGAAAAGTATCAGGGTTTATTTGGGAGGATGAAAGTTTCTAGTTCTCTTCCCTTGTAGCCTATGATGATTGAAGGCCCTTTTAGACAATGGGCAACGGATTTTATTGGAGAAATGGTTGATTCATCAAGAGCTAGACATAGATGGATACTAGTTTCAATTGACTACATCACAAAATGAGTTAAGGTGGTCCGTACAAAGAAAGCTATACACCAGGTGATTATGGATTTTTAGTTAATTTAAATTATTTATAGATTCGGCATGCCCATCAAAGTTATTGATGATGATGCCATGATTTTTAAAGCTAAACCTTTAGTGGTATTGTACAAAGAGTACAAGATTGAATTGATGTATGCTTCCAATAATAACCCTCATGGAAATGAGATGCAGAATATAGTAGTAAGAACTTGCTCAAAATCATTAGACAAACATTAGAAGCAAATAAGAAGTGGGGTGAATAGTTGAAGTTTTGTTTGTGGGATAATAAGATCATTCCCAACAAGGGTATAGGCAAAAGCCTTTTTAAGCTTGTCTATGGAGCTCAAGCCATTTTGCCTATGAAATTGTAGTTGTCAATCTATCAGCGCATGAAATAATTAGAAGATTATGAACAAATCAACCAGTATGAAATTAGGATGAACCAAATTATTGAGCTTGATGAAATTTGAGGACAAGCTCATGAAAGACACCTCATGTTTAATAAAAAGTAGAAGAAGATATTTGATAGGAAGGTCACTCTAAGAACCTTCCAGGTAGGTGATCTGGTTCTACTTTGGGACAATATGAATGATGAGAAAGGTAAGCATAAAAAAATTGATTCCTTATGGATGGGTCCCTATTTCATTTACTATCAAATTCAGGAACATACTTTATTCTTGAGAGATTTAAATGGTGAAATAATGGAGCTGTCCATCAATGGTAGACATCTAAAACACTTGATTGATTCTACAACTGTGTACATAATTGTATAGTGTATATTCTTATTGTTTTGTTGCTTTATCTCCACTTTACATTAGACCTTTATTGTTGCAACCCTAACCTTATGATTACTAAAGTTATGGAATTGTTAGCATAACCTTTATCTTTCATTTATTAATTATTAATAGTTATTCTAACATTATTGGAATGAATGGGTGTGACCCTTCCCTATTATGGGTATGACTCTTCCCAATTATGTCTATATATATGGTGAAGCATGGATCTCCATAAGGATAACAAGTTTAACTATTGAATTCATTTCATCATTTATTCTTATTATTGGATGTCCCCCTTGAATTGGATTATATTTGAATGTTTTTTTTATTATTATAAATAAATATCTTTATAAGTGGTATTGAAGCATTGATTGGCATAGAATTTTGATTCCACTAATCTCACAAATCATTGTGATTTTTTATAAAAATGATTACTAGATTTGGATAATAATATAAGGAGTCTAAAGTAAAACTTTGGAGATTTGAAGATCCATTTTGAAGAAGTTATTGTATTTTTACTATTTTTCTTAAAATTGCTCTACATCCCATAATTTTTCGAATTTTCCAAATTTGTTTATATTTATAGAAAACTAATAAAATTTCATTTGGGGTTTTTTCTTTCTGTTTTTATATTATAGGAATTTTTAAATTCAAAAATTCACTAGTCAAATTTAGTCAATAATGGTACATATTCTCCTAATACAACACAGGTTTTAATTGTTTATGGTTACCACTCAATCTGGATACGTTCATTAAAGAATTGAGAATAAATCTATAGATAGAAACAAGACAAAATATATATCCATGCCTTTTTTAATAGATTCATTTTATTCAACCACCTATCCCAGTGATTCCCTTTATTTTCCACCACCTAAAATTAAAGGAAACATACCTGAGGGATGTGAAATAGTGGTCACTTTTATTAGAGCAATTTGTTTGCCCCATTTTCAACATAATTAAATAAGGATTTAGATAGGTTTAAACATAATCTAATGTCATAATTGAAGTCCCTAATTAATTTTCATATTACAATCACTCATACACAGCCAAATCATCTTGGAGGACATAATAAAGCAAACTTACGACAATAGTTCCAAGGGCCAAAATTACACCTACCAAAGATGGAAATCTGAAATATTTATGGGATGGATGTAACCTCCTGGATAAGTTTCATGGAATAATGTTTTAAGCTTCAGAATATACAAAAAAATGCAAAGGTTGACATAACCTCACTACATCTATAATTTGAACCTTATCAATGGTACTAGTGGATGACGAGTGACAAGAAAGGGAAAGGGATTAGTTGGGATGAATTTATTAATGACTTAGGAACCCACTATGAGAATCCATGAAAGGGAATTTATTTTACCCAACTAACAAATTTGAAAGAAACAGTATCCGTAGCGAAATATAATGCAAAGCATATGAGATTGGCAATCCGAACTCTAGAAAAAACACCTTATTAGAGAATATAATTTTACATAAATGGACTAAATAAATGAATTAATCATGATGTTCATTTTTTAGAACCATTTATAGTTAGGAAAGAAATGAAACAAGCACTACACATTGAGCAGAAAAACACTTCTACCAAGAGATTCACATAAGGTCAAAATTTGGGATGGTGTGATAGAAACATGGTCAACTCTTTTAACCTGAGGCAAATTACAAAGATTTCTATTCAAAAATAAGAAAAAAAGAGAGAGAAAAGGGCCTATGTTGGCATTATTATATTAAATGGTTTAGAGGACATAAGGATGCCAATGGTGAGAAAAGACTAATGATTATTGATAATAAGGTTTTGGAGGAAGATGAACTAGCTATAGAGGAACAAACAATAGAACAAGAGCATGCAAATTTTAAGGAGGAAGAAATCCCTACTATCTCTCTACATGCATTAAATGGGATAAGAACACCATAAACTCTAAAAATGGCATGTTATATTAAGAACAAAAAAGAGATAGTTTTAGTTGATACATGGAGTACCCATAACATCATTGATAGAAAATTAGATAATGAGTTCAATTACTTTGTATATCTGATCTCCAATTTTCAAGTTATGATTGATGATGGGAAACAATTCTTGTGTGGGTGTAAATGTCACTATATCAAAATCTTAATAGAGGACTATCATCTAGATTCAAAAATGTTTGCCATACCAATTAGGGGAGCAAATATAGTTTTGGGAGTGTAATGGCTTAAACAACTTCGAATAGTATCTTTCAATTTTCAAGACTTATTCATGATTTTTAATTTAAATGGAAAAAAGTACACACATAATGGGATGAAATCCTCACCAAGCCAAATTATTAGCTCTCTTAAGATGGAGAAATTACTTAAGGAAGTTTCTTATGGCATATTGGTGAAACTACATTTCTTGGAAGCACATGATGTATAAAATCAAGACCCACCAAATCTTCAAATGATTATTCAATAATATAAACAAGTCTTTTAGGAACCAAAGGGCCTACCTATAGTCAGAGATCATGATCGTGTAATTGAATTTATTCTACGAGGTATCCCTCCTAACATTAGACCTTACCACTAACCCTATGAATAGAAATCATAAATTGAAAAATTGGTGACAAAAATGCTAGACTCATGTATTGTTCATCCTAGTAAAAGTTCTTATTCTTCTCTAGTGTTTATGGTTAAAAAAAAGGATGAGTCATCGAGAATGTGCCTATATTATAAGGAAATCAATAAGATTAGTTTGAAAGATAAGTTTCCTATTCCTGTCATTGATGAATTATTAGATGAGTTGAATGGGTTTTTTTTCTTTACCAAATTAGATTTGCATTTGGGGTATCATCAAATTTTATTAAAGGAGGAGGATGTACATAATACTACATTCAAAACACATTAGGGTCAATGTGAATTCTTAGTTATGCCATTTGGTCTCACTAATGCCCCCTCTACTTTTTAGAGCCTCATGAATTCAATTTTCTACCCATTTATTTGTAAATTTGTATTGGTGTTCTTAGGTGACATATTAATCTATACTAAAACATGAGAAGAACATTTAAAACATGTAGAAAATATATTAAAGGTATTAGAAGACCATCACCTCTATGCCAAGAAATATATATGTGCCTTTAGGGTGAAGGAATTAGATTACTTAGGACATGTGGTGTCACATGAAGGTGTTAAAGTGGACCCTAAGAAGATTGTAGCTATCAAAGTTTAGCCAAAACCTAAAAATATAAAATGTTTAAGAGGATTCTTAGGTATAATAGGATAATATCAAAGATTTGATAACAACTATGCTCACATAACAACACCCTTAAAGAAATTATTGAAGAAGGATTCATTTTGATGGTCAGACTTAGCCACCCAAACATTCCAACAATTAAAATAAGATCTTACTTACACCACTATGCTAGCTACCCCAGACTCATCTAAGACATTTGTGGTGGAATGTGATGCTTCTGGATATGGAATCGGGCCATTACTAATGTAATAAGGGCATCCTTTAGCATTTGAGAGTCGATAATTAAAAGGAAAGAACTTGGTAAGGCCCACATATGAGAAAGAAATGTTAGCAATCATTCACACAATCAAATAATGGTGTTAATATCTCATAGGAAGGCATTTCAAATTTAAGATAGATCATGAGAGCTTAAAGTATTTTTTGGAACAACTATTGTCTTTAAAAGAGCAACAAAAATGGGTCACAAAGATGTTAGGATATGAATTTGAAATTATTTTAAAAAAAAGGAAAGGAGAACATTCTAGCTGATGCACTTTCTCAATAGAAAGTAAAGGAAGCAAAAATTTATGCTATTTATTTATTACAGCCTAAATGGGTAGAAGCAACATGAGGAGAGTGGAAACAAGACACTCAAACTAGGAAACTCATACAACAATTGTAAGAGAACCCCTCTTTTGTAGATAAGTATGTTTAAAAAGGAGACTCATTACAGTACAAAGATAAACTCTTTTGTGTAAAAATTCATAATTGAAAGCTAGTATCTTTTTTCGCATGCACGATTCACCTATCAGAGGACATTCTAGGTTCTTAAAGACTTATCAACATATAAAGAAGGGTTTTGTTTGGGAAGGCATTAAGGGGGATGTATAGAAAATTATGGTACAATGTTTGATATGCCAACACAATAAAGGAGAAAGGATTAAGACCCTAGATCTCTTACAAACATTAGCCATTCCAACATAATATTGGAAAGAAATATCAATGGATTTCATTGCAGGCCTACCTAAATCAAATAATATGGATGTGATATTAGTGGTTGTGGATTGATTCACAAAGTACACACATTTTTTTGGGATTTCTCATACATTTCAAGCTAGTAATGTGGCAGAAGTATTCATAAAAAGGTATAAAAACTCGATGGCATTCCAAAAATCATTGTTAGTGATAATGATCTTATATTCACTACCATCTTTTGGACTAAACTATTTTATACATGAAGCACAAAACTTGCCCATAGCTCATTTTATCATCCACAATTAGATGGCCAAACTGAAATTGTGAGTAAATGTCTCAAAGGATACCTATGATGTTTTGGTTTTGAAACACAATCACATTAGTCCAGGTGGCTTTCACAAGTGGAATGGTGGTACAACTCATCATTTCACACTATGAAAAAAATGACACCATTTGAGGCTCTCTAAAGATACCCCTTACCTTATAATACATCTTATTTGTAGGGTCATTCCAAAGAATGTGCGATTGAGGATCATCTTCACTACCAACAAGAAGTGCTTCAACTCCTTAAAGAGAATTTGGTTGTGGCTCAAAATGGGATGAAACAACAAGTCGATCAAAACTATAGTGATAGCCATTTTGAGGAAAGAGTTTGGCTATTCCTTCACTTACAACCCTATAAACAATGATCACTTAAATAACATAAGAACCTGAATCTTACACAAAAATTTTATTGTCCCTACTAGGTTCTACACCAGATCAAAAGTGTCACTTATAAGTTAGAAATTCCACCTTCTTCCCAAATTCATCCTATCTTTCATGTTTCATGCTTGAATAAAATAATTGGTTCCAAGATTCTAGTCCAGTCTATGTTGCTTGAGTTAGATGAAGAAGGGAAGTTCATTATGGTACCTAAGGTTGTTATCAAGACACGAATGAAGAAAATAGGTAACTGGTCCATTTATGAATTTCTCATCAAATGGAAGAATCTTCCCACTGAAGATTAAACATGTTAGGATGAACAATTTGTGCATTAACATCCTGAGTTACTACGCATTGAGGGAAATTATTTTTTGAAGGGGAAGGGCATGTTACACCCCTAACCTTATGATTACTAAAGTTATGGAATGGATAACATAAACTTTATCTTTCATTTATTAATTATTAATAGTTAGGCTGACATAATTAGAATGAATGGGTGTGACACTTTCTTATTATGGGTGTGACTCTTCCCAATTATGGGTATATATATGGTGGAGCATGGCTCTCCATAAAGATCATAAGTTTCATTATTGAATTTATTTCATCATTTATTCTGACTATTGAAGGTTTTCACCTCAAAGTCGATTATATTTGAATGTTATTTATATTATTATAAAAAATATATCTTAACATTGCTTGTATAGTTTCCTTGTGTTTTTTTCATTTATTTATTTCTAGATCCTCCTTATCTATTTTTATTAGTCTGACCTATTTTGTTGAGCTTACATGGGTCTCTATTGATATAGTTTGCTCTAGGTGTTGACTCCTTGGCCCAATGGATTGGTACTTTGTATTACATTTTGGGGTTCTTTGCAAACTTATTGGGCGTGTACATCCATGGACAAGAGCTAGTGTTAGTGCCCAAAATTACACTGAAGCAATTGAGCCCTTGTTAAGTGTAGATGCTTGATTTGTTTAGCCCACTTCCTATTTTAAAGTGTTCATTAGAGGTCAAGTGTCTTAATAATTTCATCTTTACAAGCCTTTATTTTGTCAAAATCTAAGTTGAATTCATGTTTTATCACCTTACGACCCTTGTTCCAATTGCCCTAGCTTAGGCCCTTTGATTTATATTCAAATTAGTGGGAGCAATTTATGTGGGAATACTTTGAATATGCCATAGACTTAGTTTAAATTTTATACTAAGGTTTGGTCATGTTTATTAACATGACTAACCTTAGTCTAAAAATTCTTATTTGGTCCCCTTTTATATCAAGTATCATGGTCTAGATAATGCTTGGTCCCTTTATTATAAACCTAGATCAAAGTGCTATCTTAAAAAATCCATTATATTTATTAATGCAACAAAAACATAGGCCATGACTTTATACTAAGTATTTTATTTCCATAAACTCTAATGTAATATTTTTCATCATTAAATTTGAGCCAATCATGTTTGACTTGCTAGATCATAATTGAATAGTGCACGTTAAATCAAGGAGAGTTGATCTAATGGTGCGTGATCAAGGATGAAAAGTCAAAGGGACCTAGGATAATTACAAAAGTGACAAGAATCAAGCTTGTGGGGCATGATTAAAATATCAAGAATATTCTTGTAGATTGATGATATGTGGTAAAGCATATAAATCCTGATAGATGGTGAGAAATAATTCAAGATTTCAACTAAGCTTAAGGTGAACATATAAATGATAAGTGGCATAGATACAAGACAAAAATTAAAGATTGGGAACCTGTTAGGAGATTAATGAAGTGCATTGAGATGTACATGTTTCAATCAACAAAGCATAGTGGGTCAAGACTATTCAATAAATCTATGAGCAAATGCAAGATCAGCAAGTGGTGAAAGCATATTAATATGGTAGAACTAATAGAGTATAGAGTATAGAAGGCCCATGGGTCTATCAAGTGGCACATCCTCAAGTCCAAGTAAAAATAGTAGCTAAAGGCTTTCCACCACTTAGATCATGATATGACAGAGTGCGTTCTCTCCCAAAGAAAGATCCAATAGTGTGATATCGATGTGGACTTTTCAACAAAGCTAGGATAAACAAAATGGTAAAAAGTGTCCCAACTATAAGAAATATTATATGATAACCAATGGCATTTGATCCTTCAAATCTAGATCAATGATCTATGAGAATATATGTAGGGATGATCAGATGACATGAAAAGAAGTTAGAATTTTCAAAGAGGTCAAGCCAAATGGTAATCCACCATATGGTGAAAATAGATTAGCATGATAGTGACTGACTATGCAGAATGTAGAAAGCCCATGGATTAGCCAAGTTACATGATCTTGCGGGTATTGAAATAAATCTAACGATTCAAAATAAAATTTAATATTGAACGGATACTGAGAGCCTATATATCTTCCAAGTGGCATGCTCATATTTATCATATAGACAAAGATTTGGTAGTGCTAGTCCTAGTTAGATTGTTCAAAGATCTAATACTAATCTTTTACAGTCAGTAGACTCCTCCTTCTTCCATGATTCTTGATTATAGAAAACCTACGACAGTAGGTAGGGGTTGAATGGCTACAACTTCACTATATTAATAAAACAAAAATTTACAATACTTGTTTGAATTTTTGATTCTCAGGATCCTTCAAAAAGGGCAAGAGAAGAGAATACTCTTAAAACAAGGCTACTAGATTTCTAATGCTTAAAAATTTTTTGATACAAACTCTATAGACGAGAGGTTTATTTATAGTATTTTGGGAGGTCCTGCCTAGAATCTTTGACAAGGCGGTGTCATGTCCCATCATAATTTATAGTGCAAAAGTTAGGCTATAGTGATATGCTATTGGAGGCACTTGATGAGGACATATGACTTTGTGGGTCCAACATTGCTTCCACTTCTATCAACAAGTCATCTTCACTGATTGGTTGGAAAAGACATCTTATCTGAAATGTGTTGGAAAGATGCCAATGGTGAGGTCTAGCTTCACATTCGTGATGGTGAGGGTTGATGTAGAAGTAAGATTCCCATTCCAACTATCATCCGATGATTGTATGGACAACTATATCTTCTTCATGCTTTTCTTTTTCATGTATACGGTGAGAATCGTATCTGGCAACCCATCAATAAAGATGTTCATTATGTGAAGATCAGATTTTGACCATCCATGTCCAGAGGGGATGCTTTAATAATTTAGTAAATTGGTGAAAAATGAATTCACTATTTAATCTCTCGATTACTATGACACTAGTATTTTGATGATGGTTTGCTTAGATAGTTGCTGTGAAAGAAATTTGTAGATCTTATTCTGTTGCATAAGATATCCTGGAATACCTTTGATGTAACCCTTCTTGAAGGATTTGTTCTTGAACAAAGATATTTAAAGATGTAAATCCTTGGTTGTAGATTCTGGTTAAGTTGAAACCAGAAGTGGGCTGATGCATTAGTGCAGCAGGTGGATTCCTACTGAGCCAATCTATGGTTATATTATCAGTAACTTTAATGTGCTCTACTGAGAAGTTAAACTGATTGAAAAAGACTTGCCATCTATAGTATTTACCGTGACCATCTTTTTGACCATGATCCTTTTCTCTAAAGGTTAGAAATCTAGTACAATTAGTACTTACAACAAAATGGGGCAAGTGCAGTAACTTTAACATAAACTTCTCTAGACACTTTTTTACAACATAGATTTCTTTATCAAAGGAAATCCATTTAAGCACATCAATACTGAAAAACTCCACTAGAGAATTCACAGACAAATTCTTTATTACTATGTACACAAACAAGTACTCCTCCCCATGAAGTATAGGAGGCATCAATATAAACAATCATTTGATCAGACTTTGGGATGTGTAAATTAGGAAGTGAAATAGCTTTAGACTTGATTTTTTGGATAACAGTTGTATGTTCTTCCTTCCAATTATAAAATTTATTTTTCTGGAGAAGCTCTTGTAACAGGAACTTGTCTTCACCAGAGTTAGGATAAAAGCTATTTAGATAGTTTAATAATCCCAAAAAGTCTTGGAGTTTAGATCTATCTAGTATGTCTAGAAAACTAATGACCTTTTCTTTGATATGTGGTTGAATTTGCAATTTAGAATCTTGGATGACCATTCCAAGAAAGTTACATTCAGTTTTACATAACTAAATCTTTGTTTCTGCAAGAACAATTCATGCATTTTGTGCCAATTCCAAGAATCTAGAGAGATGAATAAAATGGTCAGTAAGAGAATTACTAAAGATTAGTATGTCATCAATATATACACACAAAAAGTTATAAGTGCCTTCAAATATTTTATCCATATGAGCTTGATAAAATGCTAGGGCATTCATCAAATCAAAAGGCATCACTATCCACTGGAAATGGCTAAAAGGGTAGCTAAATGTTGTCTTCTCTTTGTCAGCTTCTTTGACTCTAATTTGATAAAAGCTAGATTTACAATCGAACTGGGAGAAGTATTTACATGTTGTTACCTTCTCAAATATATATATTTTATCTAGAATTGGATATGGAAATGGCTGAGTAATGGCATTTAATGGCCTATAATTAATGACCATTCTTTTCTTTCTTCTCTTCTACTCAGAGTGTTTATTGACCATAAATGCATAACAACAGTAAAGAGAAGTTTTTTTTCAATAAAACCATTACTTCTCAGTTCTTTGATCTGGAGTTCCATATTGATATAATCCTGTGTTGGTATTGGGATTCTTTTCCCAATCTTCATATGTTTTCCTTATAAGATTTTGATATACATTTTAGGCATGAATTTTAACCAAAACCACTAAGGGTTATCAGATTAGATAGTGGCTTTAATCTTGTCTCCTATATCTTGGATTTCAGTAGGAATTATTATCTTAGGTATCTGAGTCATTGAGCAAGGAAATTATTCAGTGACATAAATGAGGTGAGGAATTCTAAGCCTTTCATTTTCTACAGTAAACATGATACTCTTAGTGGTTGAACCATAAGGTGAGTATCTGTCGATAAAGGCACCACCTAGTAGGATATCTACATGCATCCTGTCTAGGGCAAAGAAATTAGCATGGAAGATTTTATCTTGTATCCTAACGGTCTGTTGATATTTATATTTATTACAAATAAATTTATTACCTTGGACATCTAGGCTCTTGTAAGCCATTGTATCATCCAATGTCTTCTAGTCATGGATGAGTTGAGATTTGGCAAAAGAGAGAGAAGCTCCTGTATCAATTTGGGCATCTACAAGTTTGCCATTGATTTATAAAGTAATAAATTAGGCAAACTTTCCATTAATCAGTTGTTTCAAATAAGTTGGTTGTGGAATTTCTAAGGGAGGAATACTTGTACATACCATTTTTTGTCTCCCTAGATCTTGAACAAGTGTTTGTTCAAGGTAGATTTCTTCTGCTTTTTTCTCTACTTCTTCTTGGAGATTATTGCATTCACCTTGGTAATAATCCTGATCAGAGTAGAAAGAACTTTCTAGTTCATCCTCTTCCTTTTCTTCTATGGGTAATAGAATGTCTCACTGTGGCTCTATCTTTGGTGCTAGAATTTCTCTTGGAGAATCTATACTGGTGAACTTATTTTTTATCCAAGAGGTGCTTGGATTGAAAGAGCTCTAAAATTACAAAGGAGGATGTGGAGGTCTTTGTAATGTTAGAGGTATTCTTGGCATTGAGGGCTATCTCCCTCTGGTTGAGCCTTCTCCTTTGGAGTATCCTCGTGTCGTTGGTCTTGTGTCTCTTTTTGAGACCTCATGGTGATGGCGAGACCAAGTACCATGTGCTTCATATGGCAACTATAAATTGTCATGGTGCCGAGGTCGGTACCATAGGCGTTACATGTTGGTGAGTGGTTGTTCAAAGTCATCAACTAATGACTTGAGAGCATCTTTATCTTCATTATCTTTTGAATCATCTTTAGGGAGATCATCTAGAATGGGTTCATAGATATCATCTTGTAAGTAAAGATCCTCATCAGAATCAATGATATCCCACCATGTTGTTGCATTGGAAGTGAAAACAACTTTAATTGTAGGGTTTTTGTAATGGCACTAAGGATCAATATGGCTAGGTTTATGACAAATGTAGCAAATAGGCTGGTTGGATGGAGGATGGGTAGTGCAACATTTCTTGAGAAAATGTTGAGGAGGAACATAGGAATGCTTGTGAGGAAAAGAGTGATGCCAAAAAAAAGGTGCTTGTGACATCGCTTTTGGTGCTTTCAGCGCTGTACAAATGGCCAACAGCCAAAAGGGGCTATTTTAGGAAAAGAGAGAGCAATCTAAAATGCTTAATGCTTGGTGAGCGTTTGAATAGTTATAGCCTCAGGGACTAAACACAAAGCTTGTTGCTTAGCAAAATCAGTTACATTGGAGAGAGAAAGTTCTTCAATGGTAAGATTCTGAAGATCAATATAAGCAATTACCTTATCAATAAGATTATAGGGTAAAGCATGAAGAAATTTGATCTTAATCTCTGTAGAGGAAAAGCTCTTAATTTCGTATGCCAAATCTCTAAATTGTTTGGCAAAAGCATCAAATTGTTTTGAGTCACAAAGCTCCATTTTTAATAGCCATTTTTTAGATTCTAGTTCATGATTAGCAATTGGAGGAGCAAATTCATTAATCAATAAAAGAAATAATGTAGCTAAAGGATCAGGCTAGTTGTGGACTCTTTCATACTATTCTGCTTCAGTCATAGAATTCCACCATTGGTTGACAATACCCAAAAAAAAGTTTGAAGAAAAATTTGTTGTACCTACTTGGTTTAAATGAGAGTTAATAGTGATAACTCGCATAGAGTTACACCAGGTAGAAATCTCATTTAAGTGATTTAGAAAATCATCAATATTGATGCACCAAGGCTATAATTGGATATGGGTCCTTTGCATTAAAGTTATATTGGGGTGTTTTTTTCTTGGCTTGAAATTGGGACCGATATCTACTCTATAGTCTAGTTGGCTAAGAGAAGATTCTGAATGTTGATCCTATTTAGAAAGCCACTCAAGACTTTCATCTAAAGCTCCAAGCTTTAAATCAATAGAAGATAATTGACTATGCAATTTTTTATAGAGAGTATTAGTATTGTCTTCAAGAATAGTAAATTTATCTATGATATTCCTTATATACAAAACATCTTTTCAGATATCATCAAGATTCCCTATTAGATGTGAGTTGAACTATGAGATATAATTCCTATGTTTAAACTCATTAGAAGGTTCAACATCTCCTTGATAAGTAGCAAAAAATAACTATACTATTCGTGCAGGCTACTTATAGATTCCTTTATGAGGTGGCCATCTTCCACCTTTATACAGAGTGACTTTATTCTCTGTATAGAATTCTAGACTATCTTCTCGTGCGAGATTCATCATTGTATAAGGTAGTTGATCTTTTAGATCAAGTCCTTTATTGATTTCTTCATCTTCAATCAAAATATGACCTATTTTGATAGTTCTTCAAGAAGAAGAGGTAGATGGTTTGGAGGGAGAAAAATTAGAAGAATTTATAGACAAAGATCTAGGAAGGATATTAATAGTTATACCATCACTTTTATGTACTGAGGCTTGACTTTTCATCTTTGGAGAAACATTTTTTAACCAATCAAGTTTCCAATCAGAAGGTATCTCAACAGACTCTATGTGACCTTTCTAAAGCTAGACATTACCTCTTAATCTTTTAGCATATGGTAGATTTTCAAGGATCTTACCATTAAAGAACTTTCTCTCTCTGATGTAATTGATTTTGCTAAACAACAAGCTATGTGTTTAGTCTTTGAGGCTAAAACTATTCAAAAGTTCACCAAGTATCAAGCATCGCAAATTGTTCCTACTTTTCTTTAAATAACCCCTTTTGGCTATCTGCCACTTGTACAGCCCCGAGAGCACCAAAAGCAACATCGCAAGCACCTTTCCTTTTGGTGTCACTCTTTTCCTCATAAGCATTCCTATGCTCCTCAACACTTTCTCAAGAAATGTTGCACTACCCATCCTCCATCCAACCAAACTAATTACTACATTTATCACAAACTTGGCCATATTGCTCATCAGTGCCATTGCAAAAACCCTGTGATTAAAGCTATTTTCACTTTCAACGCAGTAACATGGTGGGATATCATTGATTTTGATGAAGATCTTTACTTACAAGATGATATCTATGAACCCATTCTAGATGATCTCACTAAAGATGATTCATAAGATAATGAAGATTCAAATGCTCTCGAGTCATTAACTGATAACTTAGAACAATCACTCACTAACATGCAATGCCCATGGTACCAACCTCAACACGATGACAATTCATAGTTGCCATATGAAGCACATGGTACTTGGTCTTTCCATTGCCATGAAGTTTTAGAAAGAGACACAAGACCAAGGACATGAGGATACTCCAGAGGAGAAGGCTCAACTAGAGGGAGACAACCCTCAATTCTAAGAATACCTCCAACACTACAAAGACCTCAACATCCTCCTTTGAAATTTTAGAGCTCTTTCTAGCCAAACACCTCTTGGATCAAAACAAGTTCAACAGTATAGATTCTCTAAGAGAAATTCTAGCACCAAAGATAGAGCCACAGTGGGACATTCTATTACCCACAAAAGAAAAGGAAGAGGATGAAGAAGTAGAAAGTTCTTTCTACTCTGATCAAGATTATTGCCAAGGTGAATGCAGTAATCTCTAAGAAGAAAAAGCAGAGTAAGAAGTAGAAGACATCTACCTTGAACAAACTCTTGTTCAAGATCTAGGGAGAAATTCCATAACTAGCTTATTTGAAATAGCTTATTAATGGAATGTTTGCCCATTTTATTACTCTAAAAATCAATGGTAGACTTGTAGATGCCTAAATTGATACAGAAGCTTCTCTCTCTTTTGCCAAATCTCAACTCATCCATGACTAAAAGACATTGGATGATACAATGGATTACAAGGCCCTAAATGTCTAAGGGAATAGCTTTATTTGTAATAAATATAAACATTAACAGACCCTTAGGATACAAGATAAAATCTTCCATGCTGATTTCTTTTCCCTATACAGGATGCCTATAGATAGCCTACTAGGTGGTGCTTTTATCGATAGATACTCACCTTATGGTTCAACCACTAAGAGTATCATGTTTACTATAGAAAATGAAAGGCTTATAATTCCTCATCTCATTTATGCCACTGAATAATTTCCTAAATCAATGACTCAGATACTTGAGATAATACTTCCTACTAAAATCCAAGATATAGGAGACAAGATCAAAGCCACTATCTGTTTTGATAACCCTCCGCAGTTTTGGTTAAAATCAATGCCTAAAATGGATATCAAAATCCTATAAGGAAAACATATAAAGATTAGGAAAAGAATCCTAATACTAGCACAGGATTATATCGATATGGAACTCAAGATCAAAGAATTGGAAAGTAATGGTTTTATTGAAAAATCAACTTCTCCTTACTACTGCTATGCATTTATGGTCAATAAACACTCTGAGCAGAAGAGAGGAAATAAAAGAATGGTCATTAATTATAGGCCATTAAATGCCATTACTCAGCCATTTCCATATCCAATTCTAGATAAGAGCTATCTATTGGATAAGGTAGCAACATGTAAATACTTCTCCCAGTTTGATTGTAAAACTAGGTATTTTTGAGTGGACAAGCCAATAAAGAGAAGACAACATTTTGCTGCCCTTTCAGCCATTTCTAGTGGACAGTGATGCCTTCGATTTGATGAATGCCCCAGCATTTTATCAAGCTCATATGGATAAAATATTTCAAGGCACTTCTAACTTTCTATGTGTATATATTGATGACATATTAATCTTTAGTAATTCTCTTACTAACTATTTTATTCATCTTTCTAGATTCTTTGAATTAGCACAAAATGTAGGAATTATTCTTACAAAAACAAATATTCAGTTATGTAAAACTGAATGTAACTTTCATGGAATGGTCATCTAAGATTCTAAACTGTAAATTCAGCCACATATCAAAGAAAAGGTCATTAATTTTCTAGACATACTGGATAGATCTAAATTTAAGCCTTTTTGGGATTATTAAACTATCTGAATAACTTTTATCCTAACTCTGGTGAAGATAGGTTCTTGTTACAAGAGCTTCTCCAAGAAAAGAAAGATTACAATTGGAATGAAGAACATACAGCTTCTATCCAAAAAATCAAGTCTAAAGTTGTTTCATTTCCTGATTTACACATCCCAAAGTCTGATCAAATGATTGTTTATACTGATGCCTCTTATACTGCATGGGGAGGAGTACTTGTTTGTGTACATAGTAATAAAGAATTTGTCTATGAATTCTCGAGTGGAGTTTTCAGTACTAATGTGCTTAAATTGGTTTCCTCTGATAAAGAAATCTATGCTATAAAAAAGTGCCTAAAGAAGTTTATGTTAAAGTTACTGCACTTGCCCCATTTTGTTGTAACGATCGATTGTACTAGATTTTTGACCTTTAGAGAAAATGATCATGGTTAAAAAGATGGTCACGGTAAATACTATAGATGGCAAGCCTTTTTCAATCAATTTAACTTCTCAGTAGAGCACATTAATGGTATTGATAATATAACCATAGATTGGCTCAGTAGGAATCCACCTGCTACACTAATGCATTAGCCCACTCCTTGTTTCAACTTAACCAGAATCTACAACCAAGGATTTACATCTTTAAATATCCTTGTTCAAGAACAAGTCCTTCATGAAGGGTTACATCCAAGGTATTCCAAGATATCTTATGTAGCATGATAGGATCTACAAATGTCTTTCACAGCAACTATCCAAGCAAACCATCATCAAAATATTGGTGTCATAGTAATCAAGAGATTAAACAGTGAATTCCTTTTTCACTATTTTATTGAATTATTAAAGCATCCCCTCTAGACATGGATGGTCAAAATTTGATCTTCACATAATGAACATCTTTATTAATGGGTTGCAAGATATGGTCCTCACCGTATACATGAAGAAGGAAATCATGAGCAAGATATATTTGTCCATACAATCATCAGATGACAGCTGAAATGGGAATCATACTTCTACATCAACCCTCCCCATCACACGTGTTAAGCTAGACCTCACCATTGGCATCTTTCTAGCGCATTTCAGATAAGATGTCTTTTCCAAACAATCAGTGAAGATGACTTGTTGATAGAAGTGGAAACAAGGTTGGACCCATAAAGTCAGACATCCTCATCAAGTGCCTCCAACAACATATCATTGTAGCCTAACTTTTGTGCTATAAATTATGATGGGACATGACACCACCTTGTCAAAGATTCTAGGTAGGACTTCCTAAAATACTATAAATAAACCTCTCCTTTATAGAGTTTCCATCAAAAAAATTCTAAGCATTAGAAATCTAGTAGCCTTGTTTTAAGAGTATGCTCTTCTCTTGCCTTTTTTGAAGGAACTTGAGAATCAGAAATTCAAACAAGTATTATAAATTTTTATTTTATTAATATAGTGAAGCCATAGCCATTTGGCCCCTGCCTACTGTCACAGGTTTTCTATAATCAAGAATAGTGGAAGAAGGAGGAGTCTATTGCTCCTCAGTGCCATTGCAAAAATGATATGGTTAAAGTTGTTTTCACTTCCAGCATAGTAGCGTGGTGGGATATCATTCATTCTGATGAAGATCTCTACTTACAAGATTATATCTATGAACCCATTCTAGATGATCTCTATAAAGATGATTCAGAAGATAATGAAGATGTAGATGCTCTCGAGTCATTAGCCAATGGCTTGAAACAACTGCTCATCAACATGCAACACCCATGGTACCAACCTCTGCACCATGACAATTCACAGTTGCCATATGAAGCACATGGTACTTGGTCTTGCCATCACCATGAACTCCCAGAAAGAGACACAAGACCAAGGACATGAGGATACTCTAGAGGAGAAGGCTTAACCATAGGGAGATAGCCCTTAATGCCAAGAATACCTCCAACATTGCAAAGACCTTAGCATCCTCCTTTGTAATTTTAGAGCTCTTTCAAGCCAAGAACCTCTTGGATCAAAAACAAGTTCACTAGTACAGATTCTCCAAGAGAAATTCTAGCACCAAAGATAGAGCCATAGTGGGACATTCTATTACCCATAGAAGAAAAGGAAGAGGATGAAGAAGTAGAATTTTCTTTCTACTCTGATCAAGATTATTGCCAGGGTGAATGCTCTAATATCCAAGAAGAAGTAGAGCAAGAAGTAAAAGCCATCTACCTTAAACAAACTCTTGTTTAAGATCTAGGGAGAAAAAAATTGGTATGTACAAGTACTTCTCCCTTAGGAATTCCACAACCAGCTTATTTGACACAACTGATTAGTCAAATGTTTGCCCAATTTATTACTTTAGAAATCAATCACAAACTTGTAGATGCCTAAATTGATATAGGAGCTTCTCTCTCTTTTGCCAAATCTCAACTCATCCATGACTGGAAGACATTAGATGATACAATGGCTTACAAGAGCCTAGATGTCCAAGGGAACAACTTTATTTATAATAAATATAAACATAAAATAAAATCTTCCTTGTTGATTTATTTGCCCTAGACAGGATGCCTATAGATATCCTACTAGGTGGTTCCTTTATCGATAGATACTCACCTTATGGTTCAACCACTAAGAGTATCATGTTTACTATATAAAATGAAATGCTTAAAATTCCTCACCTCATTTATGTCACTGAACAATTTCCTTGCTCAATGACTCAGATACCTGAGCTAATAATTCCCACTGAAATCCAAGATATACGAAACAATATCAAAGCCACTATCTATTCTGATAACCCTTAGTAGTTTTGGTTAAAATCCATACCTAGAATGGATGTCAAAATCCTAGAAGGAAAACATATGAAGATTGGGAAAAGAATCCCAATACCAGCACAGGATTATATCGATATGGAACTCCATATCAAAGAACTAAAAAGTAATTGTTTTATTGAAAAATCAACTTCTTACTGTTGCTATGCATTTATGGTCAATAAACACTCTGAGTAGAAGAGAAGAAAGAAAAGAATGGTCATTAACTATAGGCCATTAAATGTCATTACTCAGCCATATCCATATCCAATTCTAGATAAAATATATCTATTGGAGAAGGTAACAACATGTAAGTACTTCTCCCAGTTTGATTGTAAATCTAGCTTTTATCAAATTAGATTCAAAGAAGCCGACAAAGAGAAGACAACATTTAACTACCCTTTTGGCCATTTCCAGTGGACAGTGATGCCTTTAAATTTGATGAATGCCCGAGCATTTTATCAAGCTCAGATGGATAAAATATTTCAAGGCACTTCTAAATTTTTATGTGTATATATTGACGACTTACTAATCTTCAGTGATTCTCTTACTGACCATTTTATTCATCTCTCCAAATTCTTTGAATTGGCACATAATGTAGGAATTGTTCTTGCAAAAACAAAGATTTATTTATGTAAAACTGAATGTAACTTTCTTGGAATGGTCATCCAAAATTCTAAACTGTAAATTTAGCCACATATCAAAGAAAAGGTCATCATTTTTCTAGACATACTAGATAGATCTAAACTCCAAGCCTTTTTGGGATTATTAAACTATCTAAATAGCTTTTATCCTAAATTTGGTGAAGATAGGTTCATGTTACAAGAACTTCTCTATAAAAATAAAGCTTACAATTGGAAGGAAGAACATACAATTGCTTTCCAAAAAATCAAGTCTAAAGTTGTTTCACTTCCCGATTTACACATCCCAAAGTCTGATCAAATGTTTTTTTATACTGATGCCTCTGATACTGCATGGGGAGGAGTACTTGTTTGTGTACATAGTAATAAAGAATTTGTCTGTGAATTCTCTAGTGGATTTTTTAGTACTGATGTGCTTAAATGGATTTCCTTTGATAAAGAAATCTATGATGTAAAAAAGTGTCTAGAGAAGTTTATGTTAAAGTTACTGCACTTATCGCATTTTATTGTAAGAACTGATTGTACTAGATTTTTGACCTTTAGAGAAAAGGATCATGGTCAAAAAGATGGTCATGGTAACTACTATAGATGGCAAGCCTTTTTCAATTAGTTTAACTTCTCAGTAGAGCACACTAAAGGTACTGATAATATAATTGTAGATTGGCTTAGTAAGAATCCACCTGCTACACTAATGCATCAACCCACTTCTAGTTTCAACTTAACCAAAATCTACAACCAAGGATTTACATCTTTAAATATCCTTGATCAAGAATAAGTACTTCAATAAGGGTTACATCCAAGGTATTCTAGGATATCTTATGCAGCAGGACAAGATCTACAAATGTCTTTCTTAGCAACTATCCAAGAAAACCATCATCAAAATATTGGTGTCATAGTAATCAAGAGATTAAATAGTGAATTCCTTTTCCACTAGTTTACTGAATTATTAAAGCATCCCCTATGGACATAGACGGTTAAAATATGATCTTCACATAATGAACATCTTTATTGATTGGTTTCAAGATACGGTCCTCACCATATACATGAAGAAGAAAATCATGAACAAGATACAGTTGTCCATACTATCATTAGACAACAGCCAGAATGGGAATCTTACTTCTACATCAACCCTTGCCATCATGCATGTGACGCTAGACCTTACCATTGGCATCTTTTCAACACATTTTAGATAAGATGTCTTTTTCAACCAATCAGTGAAGATGACTTGTTGACAAAAGTGGAAGCAATGTTGGACCCACAAAGTTAGACGTCCTCATCAAGTGCCTCCAATAGAATATCAGTGTAGCCTGACTTTTATGCTGTAAAGTATGACGGGACATCACACAACCTTGGCAAAGATTCCAGGCAGGACCTCCCAAAATACTATAATTAAACCTCTCCTCTATAGAGTTTGCATCAAAAAATTTCTAAGCATTAGAAATCTAGTAGCCTTATTTTAAGAGTATGCTCTTCTCTTGCCCTTTTTGATGGATCTTGAGAATAAAAAATTCAAACAAGTATTGTAATTTTTTTTATTAATATAGTGAAGCCATAGCCATTCGGCCCCTACCTACTATCATAGGTTTTCTATAATCAAGAATCATGGAAGAAGGAGGAGTTTATTGCTCCTCAGTGCCATTATAAAAACCCTACGGTTAAAGCTATTTTCACTTCCAACATAGCAGCGTGGTGGGATATCATTGATTCTGATAAAGATCTTTACTTACATGATGATATCTATGAACCCATTCTGGATGATCTCCCTAAAGATGATTCAAAAGATAATGAAGATGCAGATGATCTTGAGTCATTAGCTAATGACTTGGAACAACTGATCACCAACATGCAACAACCAACAATTCATAGTTGCCATATGAAGCACATGGTACTTGGTCTCACCATCACTATGAAGTCCTACAAAGAGACACAAGTCTAAGGACATGAGGATACTCCAAAGGAGAAGGCTCAACCAGAGGGAGACATCCCTTAATGGCAAGAATACCTCCAACATTGCAAAGACCTTAACATCCTACTTTGCAATTTTAGAGCTCTTTCAAGCCAAGCACCTCTTGGATCAAAAACAAGTTCACCAGTACAGATTTTCCAAGAGAAATTCTAACACTAAAGATAGAGCCACAGTGGCACATTCTATTACCCACAGAAGAAAAGGAAGAGGATGAAGAACTAGAAAGTGCTTTCTACTCTGATCAAGATTATTGCCAAGGTGAATGCAGTAATCTCTAAGAAGAAGAAGTAGAGCAAGAAGCAGAATACATCTACCTTGAACAATTTCTTGGTCAAGATTCAGGGAGACAAAAACTAGTATGTACAAGTATTCCTCCATTATAAATTCCACAACCAACTTATTTGACACAGCTGATTAATGGAAAGTTTGCCTAATTTATTACTTTAAAAATCAATGGCAGACTTGTAGATGCCCAAATCGATATAGGAGCTTCTCTCTTTTTTGTCAAATCTCAACTCATCCATGAATGGAAGATATTGAATGATATAATGGATTACAAGAGCCTAGATGTCCAAGGAAACAACTTTATTTGTAATAAATATAAACATCAGCAGACCATTAGGATACAAGATAGAATCTTCCATGTTGATTTCTTTGCCCTAGACAGGATGCCTGTAAATAACCTACTAGGAGGTGTCTTTATCGACAGATACTCACCTTATGGTTCAACCACTAAGAGTATCATGTTTACTATAGAAAATGAAAGGCTTAGAATTCATCACCTCATTTATGCCACTAAATAATTTCCTAGCTCAATGACTCAAATACTTGAGATAATAATTCTTACTAAAATACAAGATATATGAGACAAGATCAAAGCCACTATCTGTTCTGATAACCCTCAATAGTTTTGGTTAAAATCCATGCCTAAAATGGATATCAAAATCCTAGAAAGAAAACATATGAAGACTGGGAAAAGAATCCTAATACCAGCATAGGATTATATCGATATGGAACTCCAAATCAAAGAAATGGAAAGTAATGGTTTTATTGAAAAATCAACTTTTCCTTACTATTGCTATGCATTTATAGTCAATAAACACTCTGAGTAGAAGAGAGGAAAGAAAAGAATGGTCATTAATTATAGGCCATTAAATGCCATTACTCAACCATTTTTATATCCAATTCCAGATAAAAGCTATCTATTGGAGAAGGTAGCAACATGTAAATACTTCTCTGAGTTCGATTGTAAATCTAGCTTTTATCAAATTAGAGTCAAAGAAGCCGACAAAGGGAAGACAAGATTTAGCTACCCTTTCAGCCATTTCTAGTGGATAGTGATGCCTTTAGATTTGATGAATGCCCTAGCATTTTGTCAAGCTCATATGGATAAAATATTTCAAGGCACTTCTAAATTGTTTTGTGTATATATTGACAACATACTAATCTTCAGTAATTCTCTTACTGACCATTTTATTCATCTCTCTAGATTATTTGAATTGGTACAAAATGTAAGAATTGTTCTTGCAGAAACAAAGATTTAGTTATGTAAAATTAAATGTAACTTTCTTGGAATGGTCATCCAAGATTCTAAACTACAAATTCAGCCACATATCAAAGAAAAGGTCATCAGTTTTCTAGACATACTGGATAGATCTAAACTCCAAGCCTTTATGGGATTATTAAACTATCTAAATAGCTTTATCCTAACTCTAGTGAAGATAGGTTCCTATTACAAGAGCTTCTCTAGAAAAAGAAAGCTTACAATTGGAAGGAAGAACATACAGCTGTTATCCAAAAAATCAAGTCTAAATTTATTTCACTTCCTAATTTACACATCCCAAAGTCTGATCAAATGATTGTTTTTACTAATGCCTCTGATACTGCATGGGGAGGAGTGCTTGTTTATGTACATAGTAATAAAGAATTTGTCTATTAATTCATTAGTGGAGTTTTCAGTATTGATGTGCTTAAATGGCTTTCCTCTAATAAAGAAATCTATGCTGTAAAAAAGTGTTTAGAGAAGTTTATGTTAAAGTTACTGCACTTGCCCCATTTTGTTGTAAGAACTGATTGTACTAGATTTTTGGCCTTTAAAGAAAAAAGGATCATGGTCAGAAATATGGTTGCGATAAATACTATAGATGGCAATCCTTTTTCAATCAGTTTAACTTCTATGTAGAGCACATTAAGGGTACTAATAATATAACTATAGATTATCTCAGTAGGAATCCACCTGCTACACTAATGCATCAACCCACTCTTGGTTTCAACTTACCCAAAATCTAAAACCAAGGATTTAAATCTTTAAATATCCTTGTTCAAGAATAAATCCTTTGGGAAGGGTTACATCCAAGGTATTCCAGGATATCGTATGTAGCAGGATATGATCTACAAATGTCTTTTATGGCAACTATCCAAGTAAACCATCATCAAAATACTCGTGTCATTGTAATCAAGAGATTAAACATTGAATTCATTTTTCACCAGTTTAATGAATTATTAAAGAGTCCCCTCTGGACATGGATGGTCAAAATCTAATCTTCACATAATGAACATCTTTATTGATGGGTTGCAAGATATGGTCCTCACCGTATATGTGAAAAAGAAAATCATGAACAAGAATGAGTTGTCCATACGATCATCAGACAATAGCTGGAATTAGAATCTTAATTTTACATCAAACCTTGCCATCACACATGCAAAGCTGGACCTCACCATTAGCATCTTTCTAGCACATTTGATATATGATGTCTTTTCCAACCAATCAGCGTAGATGACTTGTTGACAGAAGTAGAAGTAATCTTGGACCCACAAAGTCAGACATCCTCGTCATGTGCCTCCAACAACATATCACTGTAGCCTAACTTTTGTGTTCTAAAGTATGATGGGACATGACACCACCTTGGCAAAGATTCCTGGTAGGACCTCCCAAAATACTATAAATAAACCTCTCCTCTATAGAGTTTGCATCAAAAAATTTCTAAGCATTAGAAATCTAGTAGCCTTATTTTAAGAGTATGCTCTTCTCTTGCCCTTTTTGAAGTATCTTGAAAATCAAAAATTCAAACAAGTATTGTAAATTTTTGTTTTATTAATATAGTGAAGCCATAGCCATTTGGCCCCTTCCTACTGTTACGGGTTTTCTATAATCAAGAATCATGGAAGAAGGAGGAGTCTATTGACTACAAAAGTTGTAGCATATTTTTGACTATGGATAATTTTTTGCCTCTACCATAGATGTAGCATGTCCATTCCATCATTGCAAGAGCATGTTGTTTCATGGCATGTATGAGATGAAAGGTAGTTATTCAAGAAGTTTTAGTTGTGAAAATAAGTGGTCAGGGGCATGTATAGATAGTTACACATGAGTAAAAAGTTTGTTTAACACACATTAGATCATTTAAAAGGGTATCTCTAGCCAATAATTCAAAGGGTTTGTTGTAAATCTTCATCATTATTTATAAAGGTAGTTAGAGCGATGATTTTTTTTGCAAATGGATGAAGATTTTAGGTATGATAACGAATATTTTCTAGTTTGGAGAATCTTAGAAAAAATATGAGGGTTGATTTACAAATTTAAACTCATAGACCTATATTTGAATAGGGTGTGAATGTATAAATAGGGGGGTTTCCTCTATTATCAAGGTTGTTGTTGATTATTCATTTTCTCTAAGTCTAGGTTCTACAAATGTTTTAGGATCAATTGCTATGTGTAGATCTTGTCTCCTTTGCTAAGGTGGTTACAAGTATACATACATTATCAATATTTTAGAGCATGTTTATGTCTCCCTTATAAAAAGAGAGAACTCACCATGCTTATCCCCATAGTAGCATTCTAAAAAAATAAATGTATGTAATATTTTCTTTCAAAGTAAATGGAAAATATTTATGGTTCTTACTATTTCCTTTTAATGAAGTGCAACAATGTGTTTTTAAAATGTTATTGATTGGGTATGTAGATTCATGCTTACTATTGGATTCCATTCTAAGCATAGATCTAAATTATAAAACCCTTTCTGCATTATTATATAATATTTTATAGAATAATTTGTCAAGACACCCTAGGTTTATCGATTCAATGGGGAAAAGTATGTGAGATTATAGTTTCAGTGTATGTTTCTAGGGTTTCAGAATCATTTGAGTATTTGCATTTCAATGTCACCAATGACTATAAATTACTATTGGTAGTTCCCAGTAACTTGCATTTGAGTTTTTTCTACATCTTTTCAAAGAATAATGTCATGAATATTACAAGATACCCTACTATTTAAAATCTAGTAGCACACAACACCCTTCCTTACAATTATCTAACTATCCTACCATGTCCTACTCTATAGATAATACACTTTTTTCATATTATAAGTGTTATTTGCCCTACAAATGCATAAAATCTTGCCTATATAACATGTGTTTGCATTTTGAGCTTTGAAGCATAGTAATGTAGTTTTCTATTTGACCATTATTATTAACAATTCTATAATATGAAGATTGCATTCATATACCCATCTATCTTCAGTAGCTTGTATGTGATCTAGAGTATTTATTCATTATGTGTGACAACACATCCTAGGTGGAGTGTGCAAGTTTAGTTGTGATCTGGGCACATTTGTGTTCCCTTTTACTAATAATCCCTAGAGGTTGAATTGTAGATTCTCCCCATGTGAGTAAGATACCCCATAGGTCCTCTCAGCTTGGTTTAGGTAGAGCGAAAAGTAACATGGAGATGACCATACCCTTTATTGGTGCCTCTCAGTCATTTTCTCCATTCGGTTCATTTTTTTATACTAAACCCTCCCTTGGCTATAATGGCATATCATCAGGTTTTTCACCTTATTTTTCCATTGTCTTCAAGTGTGGAAGGTTGAGTGAAATAGGTGTATAATTGGAAACCAATATGTTGTATTTGATCTTGTTAAGGACAATTAGGAAAATTTCCAAAAATAAGGTTTGGAGATGGAATCACTATATGTTGTAGTCAAAGCCTTGGTATCTATTCTTTGACCCTCTTATAAAATCCTTCAACATCATACAAATGTGGGTAAGGATGCTTGATATTCCATTTTATTTTTTGATTGATTGTTATTTTCATGCTATTATAAATTCTTTGCGTAAAATTCTTGGTGTTGACCCATAAATAACAAATATGCAACACTCTACCTTTGCTTGTATTCTAGTCTCTTTGAATGTTTTAGAAAAACTTCCTATATGTATGGATCTGATCACTTAACGCCGACCTTGGAAACAAACTTTGGATTATGGGGATCTACCATTTCATTGTAAAAAATGCTTTGGAACATGACATTTGGGGAATGAGTGTGGCTTCAATAAGTGTAAATAGAGGGTATCCTGGTGGAAGGATATTAACATTGAGATGGAAGACAAAGAATCAAGTGAAGATTAAGAAGAGGAATAGAACTCAGATAGTGTGAGTGAAGTGCTAGAAATGCCTATGTTAGTTTTGGTTATAAAGGATGTTGGAGCCTTACCAAAGGTTGTTTCTACTTCATGTAGGAAAGATTTTGTGAGTGAGGGTTTTTTGTCTATATTACCTCTTGAAAAGATTCATTTAGCCATTTTAGAAGCCTAATATCTTTTTAAAGTAGTTGATTCTCTTGAAGTTTCCATTCCTATTTTCCTAGATCTAGGGAAAGGGGATGAATGGAAGGTTGTGAGAAAGAAGAAAAAAAGTAAAGGTAAAATGGAGATGGATCCATATATTATGATCCTAATAACATCAAAATTATATTTTTAGTATGGGTCAATGCTTTTGTGTGCCTCTATAGGGTTACATATTTTAATCTTTATTTCTACACCTGATTTTATTTAAACTAGAAATAGAGATTCATAAAACTTTTATTATAATATATTTGTCTTCATTATTATAGGAATGGATCCCTATAAAAACTTAGAATTTTACCATTAATAAACAAAAACATTCAATATAATCATGTATATAGTTAAGTCTTGTTATAATTTAATTATAAGATAAATTTTATTTTAGAGATTTTAGATCTAACTTCTCGAATAATCATTACTCAAGTAATATTTACATTGTGTATCATTTTCTTCCTAAAAATCAGATAATTTTTTTATTGTAATAATTAAATTACAATTATGAAGTGTAACATCAAAGATAAATTTATATGTGGAATAATTGGTGTTTGATAGAAAATTTCATGACTATTAATCATATTATTAAATGTCCATCTCATTAAACATAATTTAAGAACTCAAAAATTTACATGGCATCTAGATTCATCAAATGTTACTATGTGGATGAATGATTTTGTGAATTTATATTTAAAAAATTTATGAATAATAAATGATGTGATATTATAAATTTTTTTAACTTGGTTAAAATTGAATTCAAAATTTAAATTTATTAAAAAAATAATTTATTATTATTATTATTATTATATTTATATAAATAAAATATTTTATGAGAATATATAAAAGAATAATTTTTAATTTTGAAAAGATAAATATTAAAATTGTTAAAGTAATAAGTATTAAAAAAATAAAATAAAAATTATTGGTTAGAAAAGAAAAATTATTTTCTCAAATAAAATCCATAATACCATATTGTGGCAGGTAATAAATCTTAATTTCAAAGAGACACAAAACAATATTATTACGAATTATTCACTTCTCAAATCTAAACATACAAATTCAAGGCTTAGAGTAGAGTATGCTGTGATGAAAATTTAAAATCCTGTCATGAAAATGACAATGTTCACATAAACTTCTATTAGATACATCATAATGGTGAAAAATTAGATGAAATAATTTAAAACAAAATAAAAACAAGAAAGTGAATGTGTTTTAGGCTTGATACTTATGAAATTATTTTGTTAATTAAAACCAAATTATTGGGTTTGTCATTTGAAGAATGTAAAGGAGAATATTAACTTTGGTTATAAAATCATTATTTTATGAAAAATTTATATAGTATAAGTTTGGGTGTGGTGGCTCCCCAAAAAATTTGTAGACTTATTGAAAAAATATTCACAACAATTTTAAAATATAAAATATTTCATTTAATATCATGAATTTTTATTTTTATTTAAAAAATTATTAAAAATTCAAAATTTGAAAATAAGATTAAATTTATTGTGAAATATAATTAATCATATAGTTATTAAGGGTATTTTGTGTAAAATATAATATTATCTTTTATTTGTATTATAAGATAAAATTAAGAGGGAAATATTATGAATCTAATTAATTTAAACTCCCATATGATATATATAGTGATCTACTTTCTAACACAAGAAATTTATCATAAAAGAGAGCAATTGTTATGCATAATCATTTGACAAACACTAAATTATGTCACTTTATAACAATGCAATAATATACAATGTATTTTAAAAATAATGAAACATTTTAATACATACTATACAATTCTATAACACAACAACTTCTCTAATACATAGCAATAGAAATAGAATCTTTATATTTTAATTTAATACAAAAGATTTCTGCACATTAAAATAATAAGGTAGAAACAAAACATTCACTTTATATCATCTATACCTAATAGCATCTATATTAATGTAAGGACGTTCATTCGTTACAAGGATTTAATTATAATTACCTTAATAAAATGATTAACAAATATTTTAACTATAATAATAGTCAGAAATAAACACAATAATTAAAAATTCATAAAATCAATAAATTATGCAATTAGTTAAATTATTTTTAATAATTTTTTAAAATTATTATCCAATAATTATTTATAAATTTATATAAATAAAAAGGAGGGCTCACCTTTTAACCATATAGTGTAATATTGAATCTATAACCCTCATCAACCTTTAATATAAAAAGGTTACCAAAAGACCTAAAATCTCTATGTTATTTAAAAATAATAATAATATACAAAAATATTTAAATATTTAAATATCACTACAAAACCATTTAGGATAAATCAACACAAACTTTAAGTAGCCTAAATAATATAAATGGAAGTTTAAAACCGATTTTTATGTCACCTTGAAAAGTAAAAGGTAAATAAATGGAAAAATACATTCTGTTAATCACTTTCCACAAATAAAAATTTGAAGGAATTCGACTTTGGCATTACAATAACATACCACATAGTGTCGCCACTTTAACTAAATCCGGATCACTTACACGCATGAATACTTAGTGAAGAGTTTTAAGTAGTAAAACATCTACTTAAAATTATGAAGGAATCCAGTTTCCTCAACTTGTTACTTTTATCTCACCTTATTGTTTGTATAGAGCTATACATAAGTAAGTTGCAATAAAATATACTATTTTAAAAAGGGAAAAAGTTTTAGTTTTTTTTTTTTTTTTTTAAATTACAATCAATTATAGAGGAACGTGTCTGTTCATATTGGGCTCCGTATGATATCAAAAGTGGTACACAATAACAAGTCACAGAAATATTAGCTAATGAAAAAGTAGTCATATATGAAAAAAAAGGGTGTTTGACTTTATGAAATGTACCATTAATGTAAAATAGTTTCTAGGTATTATATTTTCAAGGTATAATTGTCTAAAAGTTTAATATTATTCATATGAAAAAAATGTTAGGTGGTAATGTTAAGGTTCCGGTCAATAGCCTTTATATCACATCTAGGGTAGGAATGTTCAATTAACTTTTTAGTCTATTTCTCGTTTTCATTTGTCTTCACACATGTCACCTGCAGACTTACATGATACTCCATCAAAAAAAAATTATACAATATACACTAATATAAATTTAACCATGTCAATAAATATTCAAACAATTATATGAAACATACCATGGCTCATATTTCAATGCTTCTCATTAATTGTTTCTCATTAATTGTGCAAGTATTAAAAATCATAGATATGTGGAATTACATGGTTTTACACATTATTGGGTATGTCAAAAGTCAATGTCTACATGATGTGTTAAAAATAACATTTTAATGAATATACTACATTTAAATATTATAATGTAGATTCAAACTAATATCCAGGCACACACATGTATATAGCCATGGTAATGGAAAAATAATAATGAAATAACATTATAAAAAACTGGGCATGTTATACCAACAATTCAAATATGTCTACAACAAATTCATATGACAAAAATAAAATAGAAGATATCAATCATGTCCATAATCCTATAAATATATTAAGTTAACCAAAGTTTGAGTATTTATAAATAACATGTTTAGAAAATATTCTAAAATATAGTCTCATTCATAGTTAGAGAACTAATATCTAGGGTCATGCAAATATATAAACATGATAAGGAATGGAAATTAATGAAATAACTTATAAAATCTAAGCATTTTATATCAATTATATAAAAATATCCATATCCAATCCGTATTGTAAAATATTGTAAAGGATATCAATCATGCACACATACTCTAAAAATATAGTAAAATCCTATATAACAAGTCACGTGAAGTTAACTAGGAAGATATTTAATGTTATTGTAGAATAATAACACACATTTATGAAAAAAGATACACATCTACTTAGTTGAAGATAATATATAGCAATAAAAGATAGTAAACACAACCTATATAATGAATACCTTCTACTAGACCTAACCACTATTTTCTTTGGATTAGATTCACTCTAAACAAGTAAAATAAAAAATCAAAATCATAGTGATAACATGATCTACTAGATATAAAATATGCTATACCTAAGACTCATTATGGTATTAACAGGGATAATAGGAAAAATAAATTTGTTTCATCTTAGCCTTTTACATCGTCTTTAAAAAGTGGAAGTAAGAAATACAACTCTAAGTGAGATATCCATATGCTATAGAGATGTATATTAACCTAATAAGGTATACATTTGAGTTGATGAATATTCCAATATGCATATTAATATTTAAAGAATGGGGGAGGATAATTAGTCATGGCCTCATAACCACTTACTATCTTAGGGCTCAAAGGACAACCAACGCCACCTATTTCAAGCATCCTTAAATGCATTCAAGTAATGACCAATAACACAAGTTGTTTTGAACATGTAATTTACCATATCTAAACATACATGATCATCCATATCTAACTTGACAAATTATAGAGTTATTCTATAATAACTTAAATAACATGCTAAGATAGATGCTAATAATGTTCCCTATCCATAAAGAGCATGATCAATAATGAGGTAAGCTAATAATAACACATTATAGTAATATCATGACTAAAAGTGAATTATCTTGTTCCTTAGCATATAAGACTACATCTAACATCATTTAACATGAAAAATAAATAAATTTGTATGGACAGAGAGAAATAATACAATTCCATGTATAATCCATGACTATAACTATATAATTTTATTAAGTTTTATATGACAAGTTAATAAAGGTGAATGTAACAAACATGCACATATACCACAAATTCTTTGGTTATTTTACATATTTCACATACTCACATAAAAATAAGGGTAGACAACCATGTCCACATAATATCAATATAATAAATTAGAAATTATGTGAGTCTAAATAATTAAAAAAAAATCTAACATATGTAACCAATATATTATGGCATGATATTATGTAACATACGCATCATGGTCTATTAGAATGTAATATACAATGAATCATGTCTAATTCAAAATTATTATAACATGGATAAATAGTATAATAAAAATATGTCGAAGAGTCATTAAATGTGTTGTGCAGTAGAGACACTGTGATGTACACAATAAATATACAACTCACATTAATATAGGTTTGTAAATATATTTGAATGTCAATAAGATTTATATAGAAAGAGGACACTCAAAATGGTAATGGGAAATGTATGCAAATATCATGACAAACCTAAGGATACCTTTGTAGCATTATGTTTACATAATAGTATAATTGGATAATTACTAAAGTGTGCCTAAAAGAGGTAAACTAAATCTATTGGTGATTTTTTCTCAATAATAACAAAAAAAATCAATCATTAAATATACATTTTAAACCATTGAAGAAATAGGAAATATCCCATGGGGCACCCACAAATATAAAAAATATGTGCATAAAACAAAGTTATCTATTATAATTTGTAGGGATATGGGAACACTAAAAATGGGGTATGAAATCTTATTTATTTATAGATACTTCCTCATGAAAGTCATCAAGTGAGGTAATAACATGGGCTTGTAGAATAAAATCATTGTTTGAGTTGAATTGAGATAGGATAATGCATTACACTCATTTTGGTTGCTTCTAATAGAGAAAGAGGGAAGTAAATGTGTTCAACAAGAAAAAGGGATGCAAGATACCTTCGTATAATACCAATACATATTATCAACCATGAGATACCATTAAATTTTGAGGAATCATTTTAAAAAAACTAATAGGGACCAATTCAATGGTTGGTACTGTATATAGACACAAATTTTATCACCTACATTTTAAAATGCTAATTTTTGACAGAATCATAGCCACATGAATTTCAACAAATTACATGACTCTTATTATCCACATAAAGAATCAATTTGTTTACATGAAATCTTGACCTTTGTTTGTCATTATAACTAAATATAAATATCAATGTAACATTTAAATTTATTATGATTACCATCATATTGTCTCAAACATAGAACGCATGTCATTTAATTTTATGGACAAGTTCACACTAAATGGATAGGAGAAAATGTGCTTATATCCACTTAATTTATGTTGAAGCTAAAAAATGTCATGTGTTAATAAAATAACCATTTTGCCTATGAAAAAGTTCAAGGTGGAATCATACTAGTCTAAAAGTAAGGGTCTAAGGAATGGTAATTAATTTGAAAGATGCATACAAAGGTTTTTTAAAGTTCTCAGGATTAATATTTTTAGTAATAAATATAAATGAAGATTATAAACATTATAAATTCAATCAGCCATAATATTATACAGACCATGTCAAAAAGAAAGAAAATAATTCTTTGATAGAATAAGTTAACCAATGCTTTATTGTAATGTTAATCAATCTTAAATCTGATTTATAATAATTATCTAACCTATCTGACAGAGAAAAGCCTATGAATTTAGTAATCCCTTGAAGATCAACAAATTTAGAATTGATGATAGTGTATCTCATATGCATTATCACTCTACAAGTATGAAAGAGAAAAAAAAATCAAAGCAATCTAAGAAACCTAAACAAAAATAACACAAATATAAACTATAGCAAATAATAAAAATAGAAGAAATGACAAGCAAACACCTAAAATAAAATGAAATAAGCCTAAGTTAATCTAAATGTTAAAACTAGTTAGTATTTAAGAACACTATTATTAGATAAGAAATTAGTGAAATTAAAAAATACAATTAAAATAAGGAAAAACCATGATAACAAACTACAAAACCACAAAGAAACTAAATCATAAAATAATTAAAATTGACTAAAATTTTAAATCTAAAACTAAAGAAAACTACTAAAAAGACTAAATCTAATAAAATAAAAGAAAATATGGAACAAAAATTATGAGTCTTTAAACAAGATTTGTCTTAGTAGAAACATAATAAGATTTATTGAGAAATAGGATTCATTACAAAATGAAAATTATCATTGTTGGGAAAGATCAACAAAATATTGCACATGTCAATGTAATCATTACTATTCAGGTCAATTAATTCAAATTCTACATATATGACTACCTATCTCCAATCACTGTAAGATATTAGACTTAATAAGCTTCAGATAATCAATTTATAATCTAAACAAAAAACTTGGATATACCTATGGTAATTAAGCAGGTTACTTAACCATCAAATAATGTACATTTTTTTATCTAAAAAAGTTCTACTATCTCAAAGATGTTGCACACAAAGAGTATAATCAATGAACTTCAAATAAATTAAATGTCTTCAAGTATATATGTGTAATGTTATTCATTTTGTAATGTGTTTTTGACCAGCTTACAAAGTAATATCCTTTAGAGGTAGTTTGAAAAGTAAGTTATAACTTTAGCTAGTTATTTGTTAATTTTAATTGAATTTAAAAAGTTAATTAGTTAATTATAACTTAACTTTACAGGTTCAAGACATTTATAATGTCTTAAGATGAAAATTAAATAATAATAGACCAAATACAACTTTAAACATGTGTGTGTGGGGGGGGGAGGATTTTAGTCATCACAATTAAATAAAATAAACACTCAAACATGACAAACAATTATAATGAATATAGCATTAAACAAATTTAAAATACTAAAATGCTAATTCCATATGCATTAATACTATAATTGTAGTAAATATATAATAATTTACTGTCATGTATCTACACAAGTATAATTACATTATTTTCTCAGGAAGTTTATCATCTGACAACTCTTTTATTTTGAAAAAACCAATACCATATACTTTGAGTATATAAGCTAAACATTAAACTTCAAAACCTCTTGCACATACATTTCAAATGTTCACTAACATGTAATAATCAATCAATGTTCATAAATCAATTGTCAAGAATAAACCCATATCTGAAATAACATAAACCAACCCAATCACATAGACATCTCCCAATTAATATCTTAAATAATTACAGTAAAAACTAATAACCTCAAAATTTTGTTAAAACCCAAATGTCATTTTGGTAAAAATAATCATAAAAAACATAAATGAACTCAAATACACACAAACTTAAACTTTTGAGTTCATCTATACATTTTATGACAAAAATACACATTCTATGAACAAATCGTGATCTTATGATTGAAAATAATCAATTTTCATCGATCTAAGAAATGCCCATCATATCATTTAGTAAAATTTATACCCATCAATTCTTCAAATAATTTTTAGACTATAGGATCTGAAAGATGTAAATATCATGGTTACAAAGCAACTTTCATTTTGTCTCAAAAATCCATTTTAGGAGGGCTTATGTTAAGGGTAAATTTCACGTCCAAATGACCATCATAATGTGTAATTTATGGTTTATGTTGATTGTCATTTGGTCATCAAATTTAACATAACTAAAATCTATGTGGGTTATCAAAAGTGTAAATTTTTTACATCGAAAGGAATTTTGATGAAATTTTGAAACACTGTATAAAAGATGTGTTTAAGCCTCCTTCAACATTTATGCCACGTAAAAATAGTTACCATCAAACAATTTTATTGTAATAAATCCATGTAAGAGAGATCACTGAAAAAATATAACAAAACCTATAATCTTTCCATTTTAGCGATATAAAACCCCATATATCCTTCCCAATGATTGAAAATACATATGTATATACAAATCTATGACATGTAGAGTAAAAAATAGT
>JARHVA010005446.1:492500-597500 GCA_037957365.1 Torreya grandis | reverse complement strand
AACAAGGTGTTTCCAAAACTATTCACTTAATGTATTCTTATAATTTTCTAAATAATCATTTTCCACTAAAAATATCATCTTATCCATTACTATTAGGTTTCATAGATCATAAAGTACCACTCTATAAGGGTAAAGGGGATGCTGAGAAACACCTTTGCTTATTCCATGCTACATGTTTGCACTATGTTTATAGTCACAAACTAATCACCCAAATGTTTAAATTAATCCTAAATGATTATGATCTTTGATTATTGTTTGATCTTCCTACTCAATCCATAAGATATTTCAACCCATGGGATGATCAATTCCTAGTAGTTTTGATTCCTCCCAAGAGATAGGAAGAATGACTACCAAATGAAAATAACCAATCTTTTTATGATCTTAACTAGAATTAACCACATGAGTCTACATGTCCATGTTTTATTTTATATTAAAATTTTCAATACTTAGTTGGTGATTTAGCCAATTCTTGACAATTTATGATATATTTAAAAAACACTAAACTTGTTTCAAAATGATTACTAATGAGTAATGTTTGATGTGTGTATAAAACTATTAATGTAATGAAATCTTCCTACCTCAAACAAATCCTAATGAGAATGACACGATATAAAATAGTATTTAAATTATGCCATTCAAAATGTATTTGATGTCACCATTAGCCTAGTCTAATTAGATTCAAAACTTGAAATCAAACCCAAGTAGTTAATTAATCACATTTTTTATATATAATATGCTTTTATCCATCACCTTAGTAAGTCCATATAATGGTGACCCCTAACAACTTTACCCTTATGTTTTATCACCTGGGTTTTGATTTTAATATAAACTTAGCCTTTCATATTCATATATTTAATATATATGTTAGATTTAAATCAAACATATAATATTAAATAACTTTAAACATAACCATAAATTCAATAATATCATGTTTTATATCAACTAGATTTGTTGTCAAGATAACATATCATTCTCAACTTATAATGTAACTTTTTGATTAAATGAATAAATAATGAAAGAGATTTGAATCATTATTTCATTGATTAACCTGTTCATGTACAACAAATCAAATCCTAAAAATATACTCATACATCTATATTATTAATGAAAAAATTCATTTTTTATAGATGAATAGGCAAAGTACAACTAAAAACATTCACTAATCAAATGAGCAAGTCGAACAATTAAAAACTACCTTTATTCATATCTTTACCATATAAATATTGAATATGTTTTCATTTATTACCACTTATGATTTTGGAACCATTTTTTGACATTCAAGTAAAAAAATAATTAAATTCAAGACTCATTATAATTATTTTAAATAAGAATGCATATTAAAAATGAAATCAAATGAACTAGACACCCATTAAATTTTTAGTGATGTATTGAATTTTAGGAACTAATCTTCATTGTGAATGGGACATAATCAACCTGTTAAGCCTATTTTTCACATCCTTATATTTTTTTTTAATTGTGTGTGTGTGTGTGTGTGTGTGTGTGTGTGTGTGTGTGTGTGTGTGTGTGTGTAAGTTTCTATGTGCCTCATGGTATAAAAAACATGGTTAGGTTATATTGTCATCCATAAGACCTTTGACCATTTATTATTGTAGTTTATCGCCCACCATGCCCCCCCCTGAACATACACGTGTGTGAGTTCATGATTTTGTGTGTGTGTGTGTGTGTGTGTGTGTGTGTGTGTGTGTGTGTGTGTGTGTGTGTGTGTGTGTGTGTGTGTGTGTGTGTGTGTGTGCGCGCGTGCATGCACACATGCACATGTTTCCATATGCATCATAATATAATAAATATACATAAGTTATATTTTTATCCATAGTTCCTTTGACCATTTATTCTTATAGTGTACCATTAATTAGTTATCCCCACGAAATTACTCTAAATGTAATCAATGAGATAAAATAGTGTGGATACAAAAATAATAAAATCCTACATGTTTAATTAATTTGTGGATGTATTAAATATTTATGACTTAGATTAGTATATATTAAGGCCTAAAATGGAAACACACTCTTGACTAGTTGTAACGTTTTTGGATTTTATCTTTTGCACATTTCAATGACAACTAAAAAAGTTTCATCCTCTTTGCCTCTAATATTTAGTACTAAACAAATTGGAACTCCTACGGAGCATATTCAATTTCTCTTTAATTAGTTTTAAAACGGATGACATGGATATAGATGATCAATATAATGTATAATCTCATTGTTCTAGTATCTAATTTAAGATATTACCTTTCACTAACACACAATGTACTAATAGAATTTTCATGAATGTTGATATTTATATTAATAATTAAGATGAAGTAAATGCTAAACAACTCAATAAATATCCTAGTGATAACCCACATAATATTTATACCTTCCTATAAATTATGTGATATTAAAAAAATAAATTGAATTATACTTTTCCTTCATTTGCATATTCCCTAATTACTACCATTATTTGTATTCAGTTATCAAACACTAAAATTACATATGTTGAAACATATATAGGTATGAGTGAATTATTTATTCTACATTATATTAACATCCCTCTCTTTATATGTGCATCACATACACCTCCCTTAATTATCACATATAGTCATTTCCCAAGTTCACCTAATTTATCATCTATTGAGAAAATATTTCTAGGCTTAAATGATAAACAATTACAATTACAACAAGGTGTTTCCAAAACTATTCACTCAATGTATTATTATAATTTTCTACACAATCATTTTACACCAAAAATATCATCTTACCCATTACTATTAGGTTTCATAGATCATACAGTACCACTCTATAAGGGTAAAGGAGATGCTGAGAAACACCTTTGCTTATTCCATGCTACATGTTTGCAATATGCTTATAGTCACAAACTAATCACCCAAATGTTTCCATTAATCCTCAGTGATTATGATCATTGATTCTTTTGTGATGTTCCTATTCAATCCATGAGATATTTCAACCCATGGGATGATCATTTCCTAGTACATTTCTAAATCAAAATCGGTAAAAAATTGTCTTATGCACATGTTAGTAGACTCAAGCATAGATCAAATAATCCAGTTAATGAATAGGTTCCTCATCACAATATTATGCTTTTAAAGATGAAAAAATCCATGGAAAATAATTAATTACAATAAATTTTTACATATAACACACTAGCTCTACTCCATGAATAGATAATATTTAACAAATTTTAATCTTTTGTTAAGCTATACAACATATTAAAATAAAGGGAACCCAAGATATTATAATTAAACAATAAAAAATATACACTAAGTGTTCCATACATAGTAATTAAAGTTAAAAAATAAGACAAATTAAAAGTTCAAATATAATGAAATAAAAATGAAGCAAATGTAATAGTTAATGTAATATCACAATAAAAAAACAAGATTTATCTAGTTTCTTCACTTAGGATTTAAGTTACATGTTTACGATGACCTATTAACATTTTTTTACAAAATATTATTTATTATAATCTAATATCTCTAGCTCCTATATTTGGGAACCTCAACCTAAGGGATTTGATAGTAGTTACTACTATGAATACTATATATGCAATGGATATTTCATGAAAAAGTGTTATAGGCTATGTCATAAGATACATGATCTCTATGATGATAATACTATTGATATAAGTATACAGATATAATAATTTTAACCATAATTTAATGATAATGCAAATCTCAAAATCTTATGCAATCCTTTTCCACATCATGGCACACTAGAAAAAAAGATAATAACAAAGTAATTCATGTGTACAATGTGTATCCTCCTTGTAGTTCATATAGGCATGAAATAGATGGAATCATCAATACATATTTGCATATTTATATATATAATTATCCTTATAATATTTATATATAACAAAATCTAGGGTAAAGGGTACACCTTCCTATGTAGAAACCTTCATATATTAGATTTATTCAAGTCCAAAATAAATCCAAATATTCTACAATACATCCTAAGAAAATTCCAAGGAAAGCTAAAAATTTTCCATAAAAAATGAAGGCATTTATAAAAGAAATTTCACCAATCCTACACCTTTTATAGTTACACATGTGATGATAGAATCAATAAGTAGTGTTCAAAGAATAATTTGGTATGACACTCGATGCTTTTCTATATTAAAATACCTCTACATGTAGTGTTCTTCAATGATGGAAAAATCATATTCAACTCTATGGTCCAATTACACATTATGATCATACCATTTAACATATTATAGGTTTTTTTCCATTTTCAAAAATATATTAAAAATGTATATTGCAAAAAATGAAAAAATAAATTAAAAAATTCAAAAGATAAAATTAAAAAAATTAGTACCTAAGCATGGAAATAATTACTACTTTACTTATTTAAATATGTTATTTATCTCATATTTGGTAGGTGTAATATTGTTTTTTTTAAATGCATGAATTTGAAGAGGTATATGAGTGTGATGTAGGACCGATTTCTATGTAGTGGCGATGACTATGTTGTGGGCATCTAAATTCTATCGGTTACACCATAACATCATATATATTTATATGGACTCAAATTCAATATTTAGATACATATCTTAATATTTTTTTTATAACCACTTAGATTATAAAATATGTTGTCTAAATATTTTACTTTTATATATTATGACATTGATACATATGAATGGAATCAAGTAGTTTGCCCTTGTTTTATGCTCCTTCAATGTTGTTTATTTTTTTTGTGATAGGTTAACATTATTTGATTATTGTGTGTGGCCCATTGACCTCATGTGAAAATTTATTGAAGATATATATGTGATGCTTCTTAGAATATTTGACTTTTTAACATGTCCATTTATTCTGGTCCTTAACTCTATGTGTGGAAAATCATTGATTTTCATACATTTGAATATGTCCCTTGTATGTGGTCCTTAACCTTGTTATATGACATTGTATGATATTATGTGACATTATTGTGTTCTCTTATTATGTGTTTGTTGAGCTTGGTTATTAGTGTCATGTTACATATTTTCTACTATTAGAATTATTCATCACATTTTTTGTTTCAAGTGTATATCTATCTAGACATGACATTTATATGCCTTTACATTAAATTTATTACATAAATGATTTAATGATATTTTAAATTATATGGTAACATAAACTACAACATAATCTACAAAAAGTAACCTACTTGAGAAAAATGTTCATAGGGACCTGTTGATAGTAGAAATCGAAGACACTAAGGTAATAAGAGAAAAGTCCCTAGAGATGGAAAGAATCATAGACAATTTGAATAAAAAATGAAGAGAAACAAATGGCTGGTTATTATAAAAATTTCATTGTTAATACAACCATGGAAGTAGTTTTATAAACCCTAGTTTTTATAATGGAGCAATGATCAACCATACTTCCATTGCAAACCATTGAATCTTCTAAAGTTGAAGAATGAAGGTTGATAGATAGCTTTTATCCAATATATGATTTAATAGTGTCCATTCCTATTTAGCATGACACTAAGGAAGGAGGGAAATGGAAGGTGGTAAGATAAAAAAAAATGTAAAGAGAAGGTCCTTCCTCCTATTATGACTCTTAGATCTCAAAAAGAGAATGTAATGTAAAGTTATTTTTTAACTATGTTTTCTTGTTAAATATTTGGGCTTTAGGCCTTTATTTTAGATTCATGTTTAAAGATTTGGTGTTTTTAAAAATCTTGGATTATATCCCTTTAGTATTGGTTCCATGTACAAGATTGGGACCCTATCCTTGATTCAATAAAACCTCCTCTTTACCAATAATTTGAAAAAAAACTCTCCAACATTATGACATCATACTATATGATCACATATTTATCACATGATATAATTAACACTTATTTGTACATGAGTTACTTGTAACATACATACCTCATCTCAAAAGGGGTACATCATAATGGGCTTGAATATTAGATATAAACTTTGATGAAAATATTGCAAGGGGAAAAAATATAGGTTTAAAACATAGAAAATATTTTTTTTTTCAAAGATTCAAATGCAAAATCTGACTCTATAACAAGATACAAAATACATTTGAATGATTCAAAGAGATTTAGAAATACATGTAACATCCATTTGATTCAAAAAGATGGAAAATACATCCATGGTCATGAATATTTAAACTTGAAAAATTAAAGTTTCAATGTTATGAGTGGAAAATACTCGAATTCAAAGTTAAAATTCCCAAATTCAAAGGAAAAATATTATATTTTCAATTTAAATTTAGGAGTAATTGTTCATGTGTGGGGCATTAATGGTCTTAATTCCATTTATCACTAAAAATGTAAAATCTACATCTACCTGCAATGGTGTGGTTCAATTTATGTGGGTAATGTACACTCGAGTGTAGTGACATTGAATTATCTTTGCATTACTTATAGTGAATCCATTGTGTGAATCCATCTTCTTTGTAGTTGATTAATGTTTGCATCTAGTAGCACACAATAGAATTGGTATGACTTACCATTATGGTTCCTCCATTTTGGATTATTACATGATACTATTTAATTTTCATGAGGGTTAGAATAATGCATCTCTCCAACTCGAGAGCTTGATTGGTTTTTTTAAATTGGGACTTGATCACTCTTAGTTATCCATGGTTTAAATTATATAAAGGATTCAATAAGGGGGCATAGTTATCCATATACATATAAATATCCATGTCAAATGCTAACATTTATTTACATTTCTATCATACTATCTCCAAATTAGAACACATGCACCTAAATTTTTTTGATAAGTCAATGCTAAGTAGACATGGATGTAATATAATTTTATGAACATATGTTTATTGCATCCCACGTAAAATAATGCATATTTCTTGGAATTTAAAACATTAATTTGTGTATTCCTTGTGTTTCATAAGGTTAGATAAATAAAATTATCAAAAGATTTGACTATAAATAAATATCAAGAAGTATTCATTTAACAACTTGTTATTCATTTGGTTCAATCATTCAAGCATTTTTATAATTAGCAAATATTCCATGGTATTTTAAAATTTTATATTATTCATCAAATAAGTCACAAGTCCATTAGAGAACCCTCTAAAGTGTGTGTGTGTGGGCGCGCACACACGCTCTCTCTCTCTCTCTCTCTCTCTCTCTCTCTCTCTCTCTCTCTCTCTCTCTCTCTCTCTCTCTCTCTCTCTAGAGGGTTCTCTAGTGGGCTTGTGACTTATTTGATGAATAATGCATCAAATAATATATTTAATTAAATAATATATTTCACTCTATTGTAAATCTTTAGAATACCAATACAAATATATAAGATATGTTTATCCTATAATTAGAGATATTCATATCCCTACAAAATCTCAGTAATCAACCTCCAAATAATATAAAGATATATACATAATATATTGTTAAGCTCACAATATAAAAGTTTAACTAGTGATTATTAACAAACTAATTTTACTGGTAACAAACCTACTTGTAAATATAATTTACCTCATGGTAAATACCATGTAAATATTAGTAAATTCTAGCATTCACCTCTCTAATGTGAACATGGTAAAATATAACTTACTATATAAATTGCAACATGCCTCCTACTTCATAACCTTGATATAAAACAAAGACATTCCTATACAACCTTTCCATGGTTTTCAAAAGATAATTACCACAAACCGAGACATTGATTGTCATGGTAGTTTTTTGGATCTCCACAAACTGTTTCAATATTTTTGAGTGTTACAGTACATGTTGGGAAACATTCATAATTGCTTATTATAAAGGGGCTACATAAGAATTTTACTCATCGATTTCACATTTTCTTAAAATATACCAACAACATATAAAAAGGAAATGCACACCACACAACTGAAAAAGGAAATGCTCCCAAAGCATATCTGCGGCCCTATTGTTGGTGACTTGATGAGAGGTCGTTGAAAGACTTCCAACCTCCGTTTCCTCCATCCTCTTCCATGAGACGCTGCTTATTCAACAAATATGTCGATGAAACTTAGATGCATAAAGTTTTCAAGAAAAATGCCCCCTATAATACAAACGTTATGTAGAAATGATAATACCCCTGTAATGTTATATATATGACAATTTTTAATATACTTTTATTGATACAAAAGGACGACTCAAACTTTTAACTCTTTTGAACTAATGTTAACCACATAAATAAGAGTACATTATTTATTTTTTTCTAAGACTCAAGTAATCAATGAGACTTGAAAACTATACTATTTGACTTTATCAAAATATATAATTTCATAACCTAAAACAATAACGAATTGACTCAATAACATCAATCGCAATGAAATAAGACTAATATTAGCTTTTAGCTACTTAGGTTAAATTCAACGATTTAAAATGAGAATAAAAAACTATAACATTATAATCTAATTGACACTGACTTATTGTGAGAATGACCAACAAATAACTAATTATACATTTTTGTTGTGTGTACCAACCGTGGCCTCGCAGAATCTCTCAGGCTGTGCATGGACCTACGTATTAATGAATCTGCATTTGAATGGAAGAAGGAATGACATCAATTATGCAGAGGAGACATGGCAGATGGTTTGGAACAGTGTACTGGAGATGACCTTGGAGGAGCCGTAGCAAATGTAGATTCAATATAGTCAACGAAGATGTTACCAATTTAGAATATCCACGCATTTAATTTGATGTAAATGACAAAACATTCAATGCGCATAGATCTGTAGAGATATGGCAACACGTTTGGCAAGATGATGGAAGTGGATAGATCAAGCTAATCGAAAATGATGCTTACAGCTGTATCTTAACAATTTATTTTTACAGTGTGGAAAAATGCCTAATATGTGAGTTTTTATTCTACGCAAATGCAATTAGAAATGGAAGATTAATGGAAATCTAAGCCGTCTTGTCCATGTTTAAATACAGTTGTAGTGGAACACAGATGCAGTCAGTTTCGAGCAGGCCGAACTTTGTTAGGGATCAAATCCAAACTCGTTGAGTGATCAGCATCTAACATCAGATTACATGGGTGGCGGGTTGACACGAGCTAGGAGCTTGGAAACTCGAGTGCAAGGGAGTGCCACAAAACCACAAAATTGATCTAAAACTTCGAAAGCTGTTTTGAGACTAACCAAAGGAAGCAAGATCTGCGTACCCGAAAAAAACGTTTCTTTGCCTACTCCACAAGATAGAACTGAATACTAGTTATTCTTAAACTAATTTTCTTGCACAAAATTCCACTTCATTAGTTGGATCAGCCCAGAACCATAGTGGTTCTACTCCATACAACATTTCATACCTCCATTAAACTATTAGATCAGATTGCTCTGATACCAGATATTGATTTTAATCAAAGATCAATTATAAAGTGGAAGGCCATACACAAAAGTTTAATCAAATAAAATATTTCATTCTATTGTAAATCTTTCGAACACCAATACATATATATAAGATATGTGTATCTTACAATTAAAAATATTCATATCTCTACAAAATCTCACTAATCTACTTTTACATAAAATAAAATTATATATATAATATATTATTAAACTAATAATATATACATTTACTATTAAGAAACTGATCTTACTGATATCAAGCCTACCAATAAATATAATTTACATAACATTTTGATGGTTTAAGATGGGTACTTAACTATTTTTGAATGGTTTCAAATAATCTTATGATTATTAAAAATAAATTTAATTTACTCCTTTGTTTTGGGACATAATAATGACCTTTATAATTGTTATATAGAGTAAAATGATAAGAAGCTTAGTCTCGAGGCACCCTTAACCATAACAGATTGGCGTCAAGATCGTTACATCATCCTAACTAACATAAGCTTCAGTATGGTTTTAATCTTCCTTATGGTTGTCAATACAGCCTACTATGTTTTGTTTTAATTATTTAATATATAATATATTAATCTTTCTATTCTGTTACATTTTACTGTTACAGCATAGTTACAACACTGTGAACTCTAGGAACTATTTTATTGTTAACTGTGACTTGTTTAAAATTATTAGGAACCTCTCACTAATCTCTTTTTGATATCACTTATGGTGGATCCCCATGAATAATGGTTGGCCTATATGGTAAATATATCCCTGTATATACTATTGGTAGACTTAGGTAATCCAATTCACAGATATATAAAACAAGTGATCTAACAACATCACTAGACTCCATAAGTAAACCCTCAACCTAATCCATACGAGGCCCCTACCAATTTTAGACCTTATATATTAAAGGTTATTAATTATTTGGTTGGGGTTGGGTTGTTGAAGAAAGCTTACCCCTCCTACTAAGAGTATTAGTGTCCATATTTTACTCAGTCACAACCTAAGGTATAGGGGATTATTCACCAGAGAAATGATTCTTGTGATCACTATAGATCTGAGGATAAACAACATGTTGCATATTTATCGGGAAAATAATCATCCTATGAATGTTTTCACTTATTGAGATATCCTATCATAGATCATCGCATATCATGATAATCTAGGGTAATATATATATATATATATATATATCCAGGATTCTATCATTGTAGATCATTATCACCTCATCATGGAAAACACAAACGGAGAGCCATTTTATATTTTATTCATGAGTTGACCATATTTTGTCCACATAATTTTTTTACATCAATAGACAGGGTTGAGCCAGAGTCATGGTTATGTAATGTAACCAAATTATCAATAACATATGCACATTTTGGAAATATCCTTACCCGACATGATACTCATTTACTAAGAGGATTGTTATCGTCTCGATGGGGTGAAAATGAATTTAAGTGTAACTTAAATCTTAAGACCCTGACGTGTGATATTTTTTGATGCAAGTTTAAAAACTGAATCCTACTAGACACTTCTAGCGTCAAAAGATTAATGAATCTCATGGCCTTAAACAATGTGGTGGAATGGTTATATAATACGAGGCCATGTCTCTATAGCTCCTTCCTTGTGTAGATTTTTCACCATATGAGGAGATGATCGTGAATTATTTCATTATAGGACTATATTTTTATTTGTTTGGTCTAGTTCACCTTTTCAACCATAGGACCCTTCAGGTAGTGGTTGAAAAGGCATTGATTGTATAAGAGAATAGGGAAATTTTTAGGAGGACTAAGAGTGCCTTAGACGGTGCATTGAAAAAAAATAGTATGGCATATGTAGAACGACTACCATTTATAGGAGGATTTAGGCCACATCATTATGGTTAATAAGGACAATAGGCCAATATCAAGCCCAAAATGGTCAACAATAGAGGTAAGGTAATTGATATGATCAAGATGGTCCTTAAAGGGATGGAGAGAGAGACAAGATCATAGATATGGACAAGAACCTTGCCAGAAGAGTTAAGGACACACGCATGCTGAAACTCAACATTAAGTGTAACAAGGTGGATATATACCTTAGTCCATTTTAAGTCTTTCTTCAAAGTTAGCATTAATAGTTGGATGGTGCATTTTAAAGGGGCTTTATTTTTATAGAGTGTATCCTCAGAAGAGCAGAGATATAGGGTAAAGGGAAAGGGAAAAAGGAAAAAGGTTTTTATAAAATTATGGGTGATATTGTTTGAGGGCACAAATTATAAAGGATGACTATAAAAATAACCATCAAGACACAATTGTGGATGTAACCATTGATGAAATATTTTTATTAGTTCACTTTTACCTTAGTTCTTTAGATTTTTATTTATTTTTTTCCTTCAATATTTGACTATTGTTGATTAGTGGCTTTTAAGGAGATAGACCCTTAGGTGGTTGAGATAACGACTAGGATTACATGACTAATTCCTTTATTAATTTATTTTTGTGCATTATGCCTTGGAGTATTCCTCACTATATTATATTTCCATATGTTACCCATGGGGTCACATGATGTGGTTTTATGAATGGATTCGCTAGTGAACCATAGATCCCAGGTAGATAATTTTGAAAAAAACATGTAGTTTCATGATAATCAGGTATGGAAATTGTTATTTATAGACTTTGAATACCAGTTTCCTAATATCAAACAAAATTAACTGGATTGATTTATTCGATAAATGGAGAAACATTATATACAAACCTATTTACCAAAAATATGGTAACGAACTAGCTAGGAAGGGAGAAATCTAGAAGATAAACAATCTAAATCAAAGAGTGGTGCAACTGAATCGGTTATACATAATAACCTGAAAATAATGTAAAACAAAACTCATACACTATTCTAGAATCCCTCCCCCCCTTTATAACAATATTTTTACAAATGTAGCCCATGAACTATTCATATTTCACCTTTCCAAGGGATTTGGTGAGTATATCAGCGATCTGTGCATCTGTTGCATAGTACTAGAGCTGGATGTGGTGGTTTAAGACTTGATATTGAATGTAGTGACATTCAACCTCAATATGCTTAGTTATTTCATGAAAAACATGATTATTCACAAGCTTCAACATACCTTGATTATCATAATAAAGGATAGGTGGCTTCTCTTCACTAATGCCCATATTAGCCAGAATGTGACATAACCATATCGCCTCATACATAGCTCCACATATAGCACAATACGCTACCTTAATGGATGAGAGAGAAATAATAATTTACTTCTTACTAATCCATAAGACTGGTCCAAATCTAAGGTGAAATATGTATCCTGACATTGAATTTATATCATCATCAGATCCAACATATTCCAAGTTACTGTATCCCTATAAGAAGAACTATGTATTCTTATTGTATTTCAGACCATACTCAAGTGTACCTCAAATATATCTCCAAACATTCTTTATTTTAACCTAGTGACATTTCTTTAGCTCTTGCATAAATTTAGAGAGATATCTCACAACAAAATATATGTCTAGTCTGGTGTAGGTCACGTAGATGAGACTCCCAACAAGTTATTTTTAGAGAGTTGCATTCACTTAAGGTGAGTCCTAGAATCGAGAGAGTTGTAAACCTTTCTCCATTTGTGTTGAAAGAGGTTTACAATTTGACATTCTATACTTTTATAGGAGTGTCTTGGCATATTTTATTTGGGATATAAAATTGTGATTCTATTTTTGCCATATCTCCAAGCCAAGGTAGTAATGGAGTAGCCCTAAATTAGTCATGTTGAAGTATATTTTGAGGTCATTATTTAAAATATCAACATGATCTTATAAACTTCCAGTGATCACAAGATCATCTACATACAAAACAAGAATGATGATTTTTGTCCCTACCTTTATGTACAAGCTAGGATCTGAGGGACTATAGATAAAATCGTGATGCCAAAGGTGATCATCTATCTTGATGTACCATGCCCTAAAAGCTTGTTTCAATCCATACAATAATTTGATGAGATGACATATCTTTTTAGGATTATTTTCATCAACATATACTTTTAGTTGGGTCATGTACACTTCTTATTTGAGATCACTATTTAGAAAAGCACTCTTGACATCCATCTACTGAAGTTTCCATCCATTATGTGCTAGCAATGGACAAACAACTCTGATGGTCTTGATCTTTGTAGTGGGTGCAAAGGTATCTTCATAGTCAATGCCTTCTTTCTTACCATATCCCTTTGCTAAAAGTCAAGCTTGACGTTTGTCGATGGATCTTTCTGCTTTATATATAGTTTTGAAAACCCATTTACAGCCTATGGGTTTCTTTCTTGTAGGCAAATAGACAAGTTCCCAAGTATGATTCTGCATGAGTGAGTCATACTCAACATTCATAGCTTTCTTCCATTGAGGTTGACTTAGTGCTTCTTGAACATTATCAAGTTTACAGCTATTAACTACTATACTCATGAATGCAAAATTTATCTCATTTCTTGTGTGACTCTTCATTCTGAGTCTGAATGAAGTATTCTTTGGAGATTACACATGGGAGTCTTTAATGGTGATTCATACCCACTTCGGATGGGAATGATGTTGTTGATGTAAAGAATTAATTTACTGATGTGAAGAACTGACATCTTCTAATTCTCCAAGATCAACATATAACTCCCCTTGTAGCTCATCTTCTCTGTGACAAGTCTCCTCATCATCTAACTCAAAGAGTAATTTGTGAGAGGTGGTTGGTGTTGATTATTATTTCTGCATCACTGAGTCAAAGGATGACTCATCAAAAACCACATCTCTACTTTTGTATATTTTCTTTATCTTAGGATCCTTGACATGGTATGCTTTTGAGGTAGTGCTATAGGCCATTAGGATGCATGAGAGTGTTTTAGGCTCAAATTTCTTCCTCTTTTGAGTTGAGACATGCGTATATGTTTTGAAAACAAACACTCCTAGATGAAAAATCGATAGCTTTTGACCACTCCATACCTCTTCTAGATTTTTATCCTTTCAAATATTTATTGGTGCCCATTTGAGAAGACAAATAGCTATCTAGACTACTTCCGCCCAATATCTTTTCTCCAGCTTTGTTATTGACAACATGTAGTGAGCCATTTTCACTACTATACGATTACATCACTCAACAATGCCATTCTACTAGAGCATGTAGGCAGTGGTCAAATTCTATTCGATGGCTTGTTGGTTTAGGAATGCCAAAAACATCTTTGATGTGAATTCCCCCTTGATCTAAGTGGAGGAGAAGAAGAGGTTGTCCAGTCTCCTTCACAACCTATTGATAGAAGACCTAGAAATAATGAAGGGCCTCACTCTTCTTCTTTAGGAAAAACACCCATGTCTTTCAAGAGCAGTCATCCATGAACAGTTGGAAGTACTTGTATCCAAAAAATGAAGTAGGTAATGGTCCATTTAGATCTGTATGATGCACCTTAAAATGTTTCTTGGCATGAAAGGTGGTTGTCTTGAATAGATCCTTGTGTTTTTTACCTACAAGACATCTAGGGAAAATGGGCAAGGAACTAGGCAATTTGGGAAGTCCATGTACCGTCCCTTTTGAACTTAGCTGGTATAAAGATCCAGCGGATAGGTGACCATAATGGTAGTGCCAAAGAGTAGTACATTCTACCATAGAGGTGGATAGAGCTATTGCAAAAGATGAAACAACATCTAAAGCAAATAATTTATATCTCAAAAATGCTCTAGCAAGATCCATACCTTTTCATGAGATCAAGAAAGATTTGATGCCATTATCAACAAGAAACTTCACCTTCAGATGACAATTCATAAACCAACTAACTGATAAGAGGTTGGATGTCAATCTAGCAACATATAGTACCTTTGAGAGTGTACTTTTTTGTGTTATGAGAGGAATGGTAATTTGGCCTATTCCTTCTACAACATACTTTTTATCATCGGTGATCCTAACCTGATCTCCAATGGGTTGGTCTATCAATGAATCAAATAGCTTGCTATCACATGACATGTATTTAGTGGCAGTTGAGTCTGTGAACCATATATTCCTTGGAGACTAGTACTAACATCTTATGTGCACTAAAATTGTCTTCTTTAGGTGTCTCCTCATTAGATCCATCATCCTTTTGAGCTGTGAGATGTCCCTTTTGCTTTCACCAGTGGGGACATGTTTTTGATTTTTGTGAATTGTCATGCCCTGATGTGCTTTCTTTACTATAAGACCCTTGTTTCAAGCCATTATACTAGTAGTTATCTATGTCGTGAGTGTTGGTTTGATAGATGTGACACCACCTCTTCGGATTTTGTGATTTATGATGATATCGAGACTAATGTTGTTTTTTCTGTGGTTGCTTCTATGGAAGACCCTTGTGAAACTTCTAACCTCATTTCTACTTCGAGATAAGAGCTTTGTCTTGCAACTCATCCTGGACTAAGTTGATGGCTTCTTCTTACTGTAATAGGTTCACCAGTTCTTTGAATGACGTTATCTATTTGGAGACATTCAACATCGTGATGAACACTCTAAATTAGGAAGGGAGAGCATTAAAGGTGATCTGAATCAAGATTTGGTCATCTACCATCTCAGCAATTGCTAACAATTCCATTACTAGCTTAGGCTCTCGACTTAAGAATTCTTTGACTTTCTCATCATACTCCATAAAGAGTGTGTGAAGTCTCGACAATAGATAGATGATCTTTGTCTTATTTTTTGCTTCATAGATGGTCGCTAATTTAGTCCACACTGTCTTTCCTCTATCTGTATCCCTAACATGTGGTTGCACGTCATCAGTGATGCTTAACATAATCAACATCAAGGATTTAGCATTAGCAATTTCATATTTCGTGAGTTCATCAAGATCAATAGAAACCTACATAGTCCCTATCACAATGCCCTATAGTCCTTCAAACTGAAGGATGGTGCACATCTTGATTTTCCAGGGGGCATAGTTTTACCCTTTAAGTAGTTGGACATCAGACAAAAGTAATTTTGGAGCATACATTGTAAAGGAAAAAACAAATTATTTTATTGTTATGAGAGAAAATTACAATTCTTTTTACCATTGGCAGGCAAATCGAGCTTGGAAATGGGCTTGATAATTACGTGCTGAGAGACGGGGATGCTTCTTGGGGCCATCAACCTTGTCTTCATAGTTTGCATCGTATCCGACTTTGAGTTCTGCTTGTATTCTCCTTGATTGATAGTGCATGTCAAATAAGAAATACTCGAGAAGTCCCTTGTGAATTAGTTTGTCGAACTGAAGGTTTTCGTTGTCACGGAGGCCTTCTAGCAAGGCAATGTAGAAACCGGAGCTCTTATGAGCGTCACAATGGTTTTCCACATCCGGCAAGTCTCCTTGGTGGCTTTCGGTAGTCCCAACACTATCCTTCACGCTAGACATACATGGAGGTTTTCATATACTGCATCTCAGGGCTGTTTTGATCACTTTGTCCTCTTTCTTGGTGTCAATGAAAGATTCTGACAAAGGGAAGAATTTTCGTTTTCCCTAATAGAGGGAATGATTTCTATCGCACTCGATTATACCGGACTCGATCACTGATTCATAGTTTACCCCACTGCAAGAGGATATGATCACGGCTCATCATCCGTTCAATGGCATTGACTGTCTATGTGATCCTACCGCTACTGCATCTATTTCCGCATTATGCCGTTAATAATCTGAGTCATGCTACCATAGGTGATGACCCTATGGTTGTTGCGTGCTATACAACTTCTACGTCGACAAGACTTCGAAAGCTCAGGCTTCCACGTATCCACTACAGGCTTCCACAATGATTCTCCCCAGTGCCAACACCCATTCCGTGCATTGTCTTCTACAGCTGCAGCGTCTCCGGCTTCTTAGCCGCTTCTACAGAACTGTTGCATCCTTCTTGTGCACTTTCTCCCAATGATTTCCACGCTCAGGCTGCAGGTGTCCATTGCTTTTCAATCAGGCTTCTAATGCTTTCTGCATTCACTCCGAAGTCATCGATCCTTTTCTGCAGGTTTGCGTCTTCTTTACCACTCAGGCAACTTATCTTATGACTGTGTCTTCAGGCTTGGCTACGGGCAAACTTTTCTCAGTCTTGGCCGCTTTGCTGCAGATGCTACGTCGTACGCTCCTGCTTATCTCTGTCGTGACGTTGCATAGGTAGCAGGTCTACTCGGTCTGCTGCACTGCTGCGCTTTCATACACATCGACTTTCATTTTGTAGGCTTTGTCCAGGCAATTAGAAGCTCTTTCCCACGTCGCTATGCAGGCTGCTATTCGATGATCAGGCTCTTAGAAAGCTCTGATACCAGATTGTTATCAGATAGAATGAACTGGATTGATTTATTCTAGAAACAGAGCAGCTTTATATACAAACCTATTTACCAAAACTATGGTAACCATCTAGCCGGGAAGGGAGGAATCTAGAAGATAGACGATCTAGATCAGAGACTAGTGCAATAGAATCAGTTATACCTAATAACCTTAAAATAATGTAGAACAAAACTTTTACGCTATAGTAACATTTCCCTTCACATCGTTTCCCCATTTGAGCTTATGACATACATGCCGAAGAGGTGTCATCTATATGCTCTTAGGGTGAGTAACAAATTCGAGGATGATACGGACATGACTATTTATCTTCTCACACTGTACTAGTATGAAAAATAATCAATATTTTTTCTAAAAGATTTTACTGGGATAGTCCCTTAGCATGAGTTAGAATTCACTAAGTACCTATCACCTGGAGCAGAGTTAATCGTAAGGTAACCATACATTATGTTACACTTGCATTCAGTGAGCTCAAGACACAAATTTAGGAATTCTTGAAAAAGTTAATATTCCCTAGTGTGTCACCGTGCACTACATCAATAATTTTCATTAAAAATAAGGATGTCTCGCATGCATGGACTAGTGCAAATTGAAAAAAGTAACAATCGAAAACTCATACTATTTCCCCAAGTTCAACGACTTGTTTGAAAAATTCAAAGAAGCTAAGGTGTTTCAAAAATTTATCTTAAGTTAGACTACCTGCAATTGAGGATAGTAGAGAGAGACATCCGTAAGACAACTTTCAGGACTCGGTATGTCCATTAAGAGTTTATAGTGGTTCCCTTAAGGCTAATAAATGCCCCTATAGAATTAATGAGACACATGGATGATATTTTCAATCCTTATTAGTCCCGAAGGGGGACTATTGCTTTCATTCTACTTTAACTTGCTGTTAAACTGGAGGTTATTGACCAATCACATGACTTTGATCAATGCACCTTAAATTACGCAAAGCCTTTATAAAAGGAAGTTTGCAAGTTTTATAACGAGTTAAATTAAAAAATATATTTGCTGCATGTTGATTGGGCCAAGAAATCAAATGTTATGGATGATTTTGCAAGGATCAAAGCACTGACCACAAGCAAAGTCAGAAGTTTTTAATGTCATTGCAGATAAATGTTGTGTTGTCACTCTATATCGAAACTAGTAGTGTCTAGGTAATAGAAAAAAATGAATTGGATGACAAGGGCTTGAATGCATGGTGAACAATATGTTGTAAATACTTTTATCAATTTTTGGGTCTATTGGAGCTACAAAAACCATGATGGCCTTTCTATAAAAAAACTCTTGCGATTAGAAAGGAGGTGGGATCTCTTTACCCTAGCTAGCCAGCGATCAAGCTTTATTTATTTGTAGAGGTTGGGGATTCGATGCTAATGCACAACTACAATTTTAGGTTTTAAGCTTTCTTGCTCAAGCATATCCTTCATATGCATAATTTATATTTCCCTGAATCTTGTTCTCTTACCTAGAGCCATTTACAGTTGCACTCAAAGGCTTAGTGTTTGTGAGATTGCAGAACAACTTTCTATTATATTTTTGTTTCCCCTGCAATGCATCAATGTTTTAAAATTCCATCGCTATAGATTTCATTCCTGCTTTTCCTTAACCCTTCCTTATATTTGTTGGTTATTGTTTTGCACTAGGGTTTTATTAGGGTGAACACTAAAATTGGTGCAAATTTCTAGTATATGAATGAATTTACAACATTTCTTCCAAAACTTATTTGAGTCGATTATGCATGTCAAGTATTTTATGAGGGTTATTTGTTCAACATTACCCTTCATGTTAAAACAATTCACAGTAAAAGTAATAAATATCAAAGTCTATATTTGAACGAAATCTAGATGATTTCTGTATACCAAGGATTTTTGCCATAGATGTGTTTGGTGTTTGCCCTAATTTATTTTTTGTGCACATGATTTGATAGATTGCCATTGTAAAATAGGTTTGAATCAGTCATTGGTCCCTATTTTCCTAGAATAAATATAATGATATGGATGTGAAAAATTGCCTCATCAATGATTGGTTGGGTAAAACATGGTGCATTGAGGTTGCAGTCAAACTGTTTGACAAAATGCCTTTAAATTTAGGAGCATAGCACTATAATTTTTATTACATGTCTAAACAATTTATTTGCATGATGGTATCTCCAAAAATGCATTTGGCACTCCCACTTACAGATTAAGTAAATTAGATCCATGAAATCATCACATACATCTAATCTCTATGTCTCAAATAATTTAATTCAATCTTCATTTTCAATTTTACATACCGGACCTCTAGATTGGAATAGTGGATTCTCTAGTATCTCTCAGTGGTGATCTAGTCAAGGTAATATTAATATAGTATCAATTTATGATTCCAGAGGTGCCTAATAATGCATTCAATTTATGATTTTGGCTTGGTTTCGTGTGACTATTCAGACAATTTCTTTCGTGGAAGCTGTAACCAAAAAAATTAGAAGACAAATTGAAGATTTAGAAAGGGCATCCAGTGTTGTTTATTCACTTCATAGTGAACATATAATCTTATTAATATTACTTAGTGCCATTGCATCTGTGTTATGGATCACTTGTCTATTGGTCCCAATATTACTATTGTTCTTTGACTAGACTGTAGCGAATCGTTTATGGTATAGGCTAACGTGATTGACAAGGCATGCAACCTCTCTATCGCTTAAGATTGCTTAGTGTATGGGGAGTCTTGACTTAGTTTTATTGTTGGATAGGGCATTGAATTTATGAGTAAACTATTTCAATTATTCAAAATCAAGTATGATGTTTTCAAATGGATTTTGGTGCAAATCTATAAATGACTGATTTTCTCATTTGTTCAAAAATAGATATACATTACTTTTTCTGCATGATGTATCTAGACTCCTACTATCATGTACTAGCCAATGCAATATCAACCCATGATGTTTTGAGTATTTAATGTTTGTTTTGATTTGAAAATATGAAGTTATATAAAACCCACATATTTCTATTTATCAAATTATGTGATGATTTTCTAGAAGCTCTTGCATCGCCATTTTTGTGTGAATTTTATTGTGATAGAACTCAAACTAGATTTAGAACTAGTGGAAATAGGATACAATATGATTTGAGGTTACCCTATGCTCATTAGCACCTAGACTAATCAAGCTTTATATAATCAAAAGATCATAAAAAATGATGAATTCATCTTGAATGATCATTTCCAAAAGATGCTAATGGCTGGCCGTGCTCATTCAAATTGACAATCAACAAACTATACTGAAATGCGAAGCTAATATTCTGATATATCAGCTTGCAAATGTAAAGCAATGGATGCAGATGGATTCAAAGGATGGAAAAGAATGATAATGTTTGGACAAGAATCATAGTACTAAAGTACTTGATTGCTGGACACCTACAAATTGAGGCTAACACCAATGCCTAATTACATGGCCAGATGGATGGTTGTAAACTGAGTACAACAGCCAGATGTATAACAGTCAGAAGTACAACATTCATAGCCATAGCTTGTGCAATGGACTTGAAGACTATTTCTCTCTCCTCTCGCAAGAAATTGACGCTCTGCATGCTTGTTTGGATTAGTTTGTCTTGATATTATGATTTTCAATCTCATAGTCAATGAACATAACGAACACTTGTTGAAGACTCTTAATGTCTCTCATAGCATCAAATTTATGGTACCTTGGCCAAATGTTCCTTCTTTTATTCTGAAATCCAATATTTTAGCCATGTTATTTTGGTCGATGGAATCTCAGTGGATCCCTAAAATATTCGAATAATTATTAAATGGCCAACACCTACTTCAGTCGCTAAGCTGCGTAATTTCAAGGTATTAACATGACTTTTCAACTTATATCTCATCCATCACTTACCTTCAGACGAAAGGGAATCAGTTTTCCCTGATAAAAGTATGTAAGAGGTGTTTTCTATCTATAAAAGAGTGTCTCACTACCGAACCTATTTTGATATTTCCTTATGATACAGGCAATTTTTAATATGTATATACGCATCAAAAATAGGGCATTGGATACATCCTTATGAAAAAGGGGGTAGTGGTAGCCTATGAGTCATCGAAGATAAACGATTGCAATCTCAAGTACCATACTCATGACTTAGATTTTCCACCTATAATTCGTGCTATAGTAAGATAGTATCAGTTTTTATTGGGAATGTATTTTGCTTTAAGAACTAATCATACGAGCTTTAAATATATATTATCGCAATCAAATATAAATTCCTGATAATGCGTTGGATGGAGTTGGACTATGAGTCTCATTTTTATGTAGAGAACATTAAGGTAAAGGAGAATTTAGTTGTGGATGTTCCGACTAGGAGGTGACACGAGCTGGTAATGATGAGAGCCTACACACGTTTGAGATAATGCATCCTTGAGCGTATTTTGTAGGATTTGTTCTAATAGGAGTGGAACAATAATTATAATATTAGAGGGTCTTAGTCGGAAAATATTTACGGATCATCTATTCACTCAGTTAGACTTCTGCACCATAAAGGATGCATTTATGTATCATATTCCAGAGATCTATGTCATTTGATTATAGTAAAATATCATCAAGCCCCATATTCAGGTCATCTATGGTCTAATACGGTCCACACTGAGCCCGGAAATTCTGTTTTTGGCTAGCATATCATTAGATATATAATATTTTATTTCCAAATATCCTGAATGTTATCACGACAAGGTAGAGCATCATTAAAAAACATGTTTTAAGGTATAGCATCATAAAACAAAATGTTATCTTTATCCTCACGAGATTCCAAAGTGGAAATGGAACACCATTCCATACATTTAATTGTAGGTATCACTATGTATTGAATCCACAATGACTCCATGATTCTCATGCACCATGACTTACATCATGAGAATGATGGAAATTTGATCAAGGTGGCCCACTTTCAACCTACCAAGATTATCTATAACGTAATAGGAGAGGTAAGAGTCGTTCTGGACAACATAGTTATAATTTATGGTACACTTCAATAAACAATCTATGATGAGGATAATAATTATGATGATTCGACCAATTTAATGTGTGTTTGGAAATAAGTTTAATTTTACAACTTCTTACTACTTTTACATGGATGGACAGAGTAAGCGAATCATCCAAGTATTGGACGATCTATTGTAAGCATATGCCATGCATCAACAATTTAGCTAGGATGACTAAAAATAAGTGTTATATATTTTTAATTAAAATAGTTTTCATTTGTCCATTAATATGGCACCTTTTAAGGCATTGTATGGTAGGGAGTATAGAACCCTCTTCAATTGGGACCACTTATCCATTGAACTTAAATTAATTGAACGTATGAAATGTCAGATGTTTTTAGATTCAGAAGCACCTATCAAAAGTTCAAAAGTTACATAAAAGATATGTCATTTCAAATAGGTTAGATAACCATTTTTAGATTTATGATAAGGTTTTCCTTCACATGCAAACTTACAAGTGTCCAAATGATTATATAAAAGGATCTATGTTAGCACCAAATTTTCTGGGCCCTTCTAAATAATAGAGAAGATTTAACAAATAACCTAGCAAATTTAATTTACACTTACTTTGTCATAGGTGCATGATGTTTTACATATATATTTTTATATGTTATTATATAATGCATTTATCTCATGTGCTTGATTTGTATGTTTTTTAGGTGGCAAAGGACATTCATCTTTCTTTAGAGTTTGTACATATTCTAGATTATTGGAGGTTGAAACTCTGAGGATGATAATTGTATTAAATTAGGGTCTAATGGAACAATTATGATGAACATGCTACCACTTAGGAAGATGCCACACCACTTTAGATTGAGTACATGCACATATTCAAATGACTTCCAAGAGGAATCATATTTTTAAGTGACAAGAAAGCCATGCAAATCATGACCTCCCCCTCCTTCCCCCCTTTTTATTGCATTAGTCCTCATGATTGGTTTGATAATATGCTATCTATGATTAATTTTTAGAAATTATTTGTACTTTATCGATATGCATTCATCTATGGACATGTTTTATATGAAACTTTTATATGTGGTAATGAGTAGTCAAAATTTCAATTTGTAGTGTCAATTATTCCTTATTATTATCTAATTATAGGACATATTTAATTTAGATATGGATATAACTCTTATTATAATATGAAACTTGTTATTTTTACGAAAATAAGAATGACCCAAAACCTTGTGTGTGAATGGGGAACAAGTGTTAAATGAATTATGTAATTTTTTATTGATAGGATTTGGATAATTACATAAATATGGTTTTAATATATATGATGATATTATTTTTATTTTAGTATAAATTTTATGTTAACATTTTATTAGGTGAATCGAATATGCATATAACATATTTTTCATAATGAGAAGTTAAAGAACAAAAGGTAACCATGTACCAACCTACACAACTTATACCAATTTATTATATGGACACACATGCGCGCGCACACACACACACGAACCTTTCCATCTCAATTTCCAAATTCTTGCATTGAGAAAAAATTCAAATGTGTAAGAAGTGACTTTTTTTAATATTTCATTAGCCCAAAACTAGGCCTGATGGATAGTTGGGAAAGGGGGATGTTTCAAAATTTCATAAATCTGTAACTGAGATTATCGAAGAAAAAATAGAAGGGAGGAAAATAGACGGCACTTGCCCCTTTTGGATAGCTTATGAAAACCATAAACCTATTCCCTCTCTCAATTAATAAACCTTCAAAATCCTCAATTTTATGAGCTGCGAAAAAATAATGGTATAAATGACGAGGAATTATAAATCTTAGGAGAACGAACAACAGTTTACCGAGGAAAATTACCAGAATTCCAGGATTACATGTAAGTGTTTTGCCTTTGTGACTATAATTATTTTTTTGGATATAATTTTCAATGTTGTAAGTTGGAAACATGGGCCATATGCTCCACTTTCTAGTTTCCTTCCATGATATTTTATGGAGGAGGAGCATGTGGTGAATAGGATTCTTGTTGGTTCCCCTTTTTAAATTTTATGAAATAACATAAATTAATAAGGATTGTAATTGAACTTTGGGACCATGTAAAGTTCTTACTAGTTTCTTTTCCCCATGTAAAGTTCTTACATATCTGCTTGTCTTTCTGATTACCCTTAAATTTATGGAATTAAATTCATGGAAGTGATATAAGCATAATTTTATTATGAGTGATATGATTAAATTATTATTGAAGTGTTTTTCATTGTTTTCTTAACAAATTAACAATCTTTTTACTATTATGACTTGTGAATTCTCTCTCTCTCATAGCTCTCACAAAAATATTGTTTGAATGAAGATTGTATTTTTGTACGATTATGATTACATTCTTGAAATAAATGCTGGTTGAATAATGATTGTATTCATTGTCTCCATATAATTTACACGATTGAAAAGACAATATAATGTAATGCAGGTCCTAATACTGGTGCATTTTAAGCTAGCTTATATTATAAATTAGATTTATAGAAGCTTATAGAATAATTACTGACGAATTACAACATAAGATTACCTTCTAAACTATATTTATATAAGATTATTGAAGAATTACTGAAGAAGCTTTACAATATACAAAGTACAAAAGATATATTGAACAATCACAGTATAAATAAAAGAATGCATTCATTTAATTTTATTGAGAAATCAATAAATAGAAATATAAGAGTGCAACCATTGTGTTTTAAACTAACTTAACTCTCCATATATAATTAAGGATCTTATATTTTAATTATCACGTTCTTAAATCTTGGAACGGGATAATGCATCTCCTAACCAAAACTGAGATAATATCATGAGGCACTTTAAATATTTTCCCTCCTGAATTCCATTCTGAATCTGTGAAACAAGTAAATTTAGAACCATTATAAAATTCAATAATTAATCAGTGTTTAAGTCTCAGAGATTAGACTTGTAAAAGAAAATAGAACTTGGTTTGAATTTAAAAAGATAAGAATGGATGGACTACGTAAAGATACCATTTAAAAAAATAGGGCTCTGGTTACACTAAGATATAGAGAAGTCCTATCTTCATACAAAATATCTTTTTTTTTTAAAAAAAATTAAAAATTCTTTTTTATATTATTTTAATATATAATTATTTTATTAATTTTGAAATTATAAATAATATTAAAATTTATCCTAAAAATAAAATATTAATTAAAAAAATACGTATACACAAATGTATGCATGCACCCACCACACATATGCATATTAAAAACTTAAAATAATAATAAATTAAAAAAATAACCGAAAAAATATGGTGTTCGGATGAGCACTATGGCCACAGCCCACCCCAAGGAAAGGAGGGCCGGCAACATCACCCCCCGACTAATTTATGGTAGGAATAAGCTAGGCCACAATTCTTCCATTGGCAAGAGGGAAACAAGGTTTCAGTTTCTTTTCGAAAAAAAAATATTAGCTTATTTGTAGTCCCACTAAGGTTTGACAATGGTTGGGCCGCTTTCTATGTGACTTTCATCATTTGTCGTCGTTTTTGTTGTTTTTTTTTTTTTTTTGGTTCATAATTTTCATAAAAAAAATTAAAAATCTATTTTATTTTAAAAAAATAATAATTTATTAAATATTAATTTATCAGTAAAATTAAGTGTGTGTATATATGACACTGTTAACTTATATAGCCACAGCCACAGCCACATGGACGGGTAGACAATTAACCTTTATAGCCAAAGGTAGTTTAAACAAAAATGGTATCTTAGAGTTATATATATGCACACCTATGTTCATAAACAATGTAAAAGGAAAGACATAAAACTAATTACTCTATCAAGAATACAGACTCAAACTATTGATATCTACACTTTCCATGTGGTGGAATGTTTGTAAGAAAAATTAAAAAGTCATAGATGAAGATCGCTTTGACACCCTATTCCTGATAGCATCTTTGAAAATAAAGAAGAAACTGAAAAGAAATATCTATAGGGAGAAGAAAAAAGTGAGTATTTTTTTTGTTTTTGTTTTTGTTTTTGTTTTTGTTTTTTCGTTTGTTTGTTTTTTTTTTTTAAAAACTACTCTTTATAACAATAAATTAGTTTTGTTTTAAGATTAATGTGATTAATCATTTGTTATCTTTTTTTTCAATTTTAAAAGGGAAATAAAATACTTAATAAATATTAAAATTATTTGGGTTCCACTGCTTCTTTAATCATTATTTTAATTTGGGGATATATATATATATATATATAACTACTCTTTATAACAATAAATTAGTTTTGTTTTAAGATTGGTTTGATCAATCATTTTTTATCTTTTTTTTCAATTTTAAAAAGGAAATAAAACATTTAATAAATATTAAAATTATTTGAGTTCCAATGCTTCTTTAATCATTATTTTAATTTGGAAATAGAATGTTTTTACTTTAATAACAAGAATTTGATAAAACTTATTAAGTGAATTTTAAATGGGTGGGAAGATTATTAATTATTTTTTGTTTTATTTAAATTAAACTTATTATATTATTTTTAATAAATAAATTAATTTAACAAATGAAAATGAATATTAAATATAATCAAATCATTTTATAATTATTTAATTAACTATTTTATTTTTGCACATCATGATGACCTTTTTAATTATTATCTATTAAAAATGAGAAGCTTGGAAATGAAGGAACCTTCGTATAGTGGATTGGCATTGAGACCCTTTCATTGACTTAACTGAATTAGAGTTATTAGGTTTATCATCATCATTGTTTTTAAAACATCTTGTTATTTATTTTTGATATTAATAAATCAATAAAATTGGAAATTTCAGTGCATTACATAACAATTAATTATTTTAAATCTGGGCATTATGTACATACAATCAAGTTAATATTACTTATTTTCGGTGAATAATGTAAATGCTATTTTATTTTTGGAGACTATGTTCAGATTTACATGGATTAGAATGGGAGCTTGTTTTAAAACAACAAAATTATTTTTTGAAACGATCTAGCTCCTCTCATAATATTGCTTTTAGCTTTTCCTAGTTTAATTATTTTATTTATAAATATCTTTAGTGTGAAGAGAATGAAACAAATTAAGTGCATTAATGATTACATTGTGTGTATACATATTTATGCTTATCTTAAAATCATCTCACTTTAAGGAAACAAAATTATTTATGCATTTCAACATTCAGTTCATATGGTTGTTTATGGATCTAAATTTTGCTAGGTATAAATTACTCATTCATCTGAAATATTTCTTCCTGGGTTTTGTGTTTCCTCCCGGTCTGCTAAGCGTTTCAAGGTGTATACGTTTCTTCTGATTTTTATTCATTCATGAGTTATCATTTGTACCTCTATATTTTTAAATAATTGTTTTTTTTTTAGGGCATACGATAAAGATACAACGAAGGGTAGAGGGCTTAAATTTTTTAATAATTTCAACCCTAGTGATTGAAGAAAAAAATCTGGACGAAATGCTCAATTTTTTTGCGAATTTTATATTTATAAAAATATATGTTTGATATTATGTAGTTGAATGTATAACTCAGATGTAGTTTACAATGATTATGCAAATGGGCCGTCTTTTAAGGCATAATTTTAAAATATTTTGTGCGACCAAAGCACTAGTCTACATGGTGAAAATGAATTATGAATACGAAGCATATAAATCTAGTTTTCTTTTTTTGATTCGTTAAATTATCTAATGTTCTATTACTAATTACTTTTGCCAATATATTTGTAACATTCTGTGTAAAAAAGGTTTACTTGACCATTACTTATTTCAATGAGATATTACTCCGACTTTTTTTTTCTATCAAAAGTCACCGTTGCAAGGGTGAGCTATAAAAATTAAGGATTATAAAGTTAAGGATTATAAAGGTGTTACCTTGAACAAAAGTAGGATACAGTAAGTCAAAATGGGACAATTCTTTGGAAATTAATAATAAAGTATCGTTTTGTTATATATACTTTTTTTTATTAGATTTTTATTTAAAAAATTTGAAGAAAAAATTCAATGTTTTAATATTCATTTCTTTTACCCCTATCTAAAGGAATTTGTAGGAAATTATATATGTATATATATATATATATATATATATATATATATATATATATATATATATATATATATATATATATATATGTTTACCTATGTAATTGTAGGTTTCTACTTTTACCTTTTAATATTTACAACATAAAGACACAAATCTAAGGTGCTCATAATTATTTAGAAGTAAGTTTTTATTTGAAATTAAAGTGTAGTGATCTAATTTATAACATTCATTCACTTTTGTGGGAGTAATTTTTTTATCGTTAATAATTTATAAACATATTAAATAAAATTAATTTATAAAAATGAAATAATTTTTAGTTTATTTTTAAAAAATGAATATTTTAATAATCAAGTACATTTACAATAAAGAATTATGAAACACCACAACTTCAATATATAAAAATAAAATTACCATCTTTATTTTGTATATGAATATAAAATATTTGACAAATAATAAAATAATAAAATACAATGAAAAAAATTACTGTGTTATACATTAAATAAAATTGAAATATGAATTAAATATTGTAATAATACAATAAAATTATTTTATTATATATATTTACTCTCAATAATTTCAGTAAAAGAGTTGAAATTTGTTTTAGCTTAAATATTCATAATAATAAATAATAATTAGGTATTCATAAGACACCTAAATGAAGAGGTTAAAAATTATTTTAAATACAATTTTAAATAATAATGAGCCCAACCAAACTATTTTCAACAGGTGCATTAAATTGGAATGTTTACCTCGTAGACATGTGATTTCATCAAACGTCTATGGCCTTCATAAACTCCTAATAGAAAAATGTTTTAAAAAAATTCAAAAATCAAGTATGGTTACGCACATAAGGTAGGATAAGATATATAGATATGTGTTAATGCATACAACTAGCTAGGTAGACCTTCAAGAATATACAACTCAATACTAAGGTACGATAAGCACGTGGGTAAGCAAAAGTAAAAAATAAGGATAAAGATGAAAGAAAACATGAAAACACATTTTGTACATATTTTTAATAAATTTTTCACTTCAGAAAATAAAGATGAAGATGGAAGAAAACATAAAAACATATTTTGGTTATCACTTTTAATACTTAAAAATTGAATTTTTTTTAACTTATATATTGTCATTTAAATAATTTTATATATAGGGACATGAATTTGACTAAATCATTTCCTTTTGTTATCCATAAATAAATTATATATTTTAAGATTATTTGTAAATATAAATATTTAATCAAGAGTTATAATTAGTACAACACTTTCTTGAAATTATTTAGGAATCAAATTTATTCATCTTAGTATTTTTTTCTCTATTGTAGTTTACTATTATGGAGGAACATGTATCTAGTCTATTTCTTGTAGTTTCAAATAGTATAAAAGCCTCAAACTTATTTTAAGGGATTCATATAATGTCATATGAGGTGAATAACTCCAATGGAGCTAAAATAATTAGCAAAATATTTTTCAAGTTGGAAAAAATTGGCTTTTAATGGAAAATTTGAATTCCTCATTTATTAAAATAGGTCGAATCTCATACATAGGATAAAGGGTATGTTTGACTTAGGAAATACTATAATGAACATACAATAGTCTATGTACTACTTTTACATCATATAATGTTCTCAATTATTGATAATAATAATAATATGCACACATAGGTTAGATGAAAATTTTAATGTTCTGTTAGAAATTAGCTTTTACATTGTGAGAATTTACTAAAAAGTAAATAGTAATTAGTTAGTTAGTATTTGATAATAGCTAGTTATCGAAATATTATTATATAACAATATTAAGATAATAGATTAGTATATGATATTGTTAAGATATATTGTTATAAGTTCCAACAATATATCCTATATAGGTTTGCATAATCATAAGGGTAATAAAATGATGGAGAAATTATAGGAATCATATTCCTCTATATTTTTAATGTGTCTCGAATGATTAATTGAAATATAATAAATTATTATTGTGTGATTAAATTTTCCTATGTGTAATGTAAACTTATTTATGTTCAGATCTTTGAATTCATAATAGTGGTATCAGAGTGGTGTTCTATTAGAGATGGGATTGTGAGATTTTGTGAGGAGATGTCATTGTTTGCTTTGCACCTGAAAATGAGTGACATGAACTCTATGAAGAGTTTGTAAGTTTTATTTGCATAAATTAAGGCCTTAGTTTTATAGTTTATATTTTAATTTGATGAAATATTGATCTTTCCTCTTCTCTCGTACTCTCATACGATTAAGTGAATCTTCCTTCACTGAGTACACTTGATTAAAAATTATATTCGTGCAAAGGTGACTATGAAATCTATGCATAAACCTATGTATAGATCTCAAAAATCAAAGTGGTAATCTTCAAATGTAATCATGTTGATCAAAAATAGTTTTCTCATTAGTTCACTATTCAAACAACCTTTCTAGAGATTTTTTTTAGTGAGTACAATTCACTAAATCTTATGGCATCACTATCCAGTAGTGTGATTTTTTATAACTCAATAAAAGCATCTAAAATTGGTGAAATAATATATTTCTATTTTCCTTTTGCATTTAGATCACAAAATATTGGTCTTACTTGTATTATGCATTGACCTATGTGCAATATTGGTCCTAATTTGTGTGTGGCATTTCATAGTTAATACCTACATAGTCCATCGTTCATATTTCTGCATGCAATTGTTGTCCATCATCGAGCTCTATTGTGTTCAAGTGTATCCTAGAGCCCACTCATATTGGTGATTACATAAATTGTACGCTTAATCTCATGAAATAATATAGTTTTTGCATGTTTCTTAATGTATATATGTTAATCTTATATCCATTGGTCAAGCTATATCTATCATTATTCATACGGCCTACACACCCGAGCACGTTATAATACCACATTTTTCCAAGCTATCCACCAAGACCATCAGACATTTCATTTAGTTTAGTTTATTTTATAGAGTAGAGGAGTTATTTTTAATCAGGTCATTTTATTTTAAAGTTGAGATTATGTAGTCTTGAATTATGGGTCATAGGCCATAGTCTTTTATTAGTCTTTAATACATCGTTTAATGTCTTTTAAAGGATTCCAAAATCAAAATGTATTAAAGGAGTCTCAATATTGTCAGAAAATTTTTAAAAAGGGTCAAAGTCCTTTTATTAAGTTATTATAAAAATATCATTTTTATAAAAAATTAAAAATTTTCAGAATTAAGTCATTTTTAGTCGTGTGTTGTCAAAAGAGTAATCTTTTAAGTTGTCATTTATTTCAATCATTAAAAAATGAGTCAAGTGTTAAGAGTCAGTTTTATGTCTAGTCATGTTATTAATATTGTCATAATATTAAAAAATGTAAAATTAAAAACAATTTGTTTTATGGACATATTTTGGGGTGACTCCGACGTTTTGAGTCAAATATTGTGGGGTGTAAATTTATTCCATTCAAAGATAAATAAAATTGAGTTTCATACACATTATTTTTGAGCAAATAGCTTCACCCATTGGAGGTTGAAGGATACACAGAGGGAAGGAGGTTTCTAGTGACTTCTCATCAATCACCAATGGCGAGGCTACACTAATGATTTGGTGACATTTTATGTAGTGTGTTTTTTTTAGTTTTGTGGATTTTAATTTTGGTGTAGTGTGGTAGTTACATTTTTTTTCAACATGTGTTAAAAATAAAAATATTTGTACTTTTTCAGTTGTGAATAATATTCCCATGTAACCATTTTTGTATATTTACATTAGAGAATATTGATCTGAAAAGCATTGTAGAAACCATGATGAAAGGTTAGTTATAAACCTATGAAAATGATGTTGTAAGGTTAGTGGTAAACCTAATAAAACCACATTTTAAGGTTAGTGATGAAATTGAGAAAATAATTTTGTAAGGTCATTGGTTAACCCGTGAAAATCATTTTGTAATGTTAGTGGTGAACTTGAAAAACCAATTGTAGATGAGTGTGAAGGAAGAGATGTGTGATGGAACATGTATGTAAATAAGATCATAAGAAAATGGAGGTGGCATATTAAAATTAGAAAATGAGATATATTGTACCGTGCAAAAACTATGGAGGGAATGCTAAAAATTAGCTTTTACATTATGTGTATTTATTGAAAGGTAAATAGTGATTGGTTAGTTATCATTTAATAATAGTTAGTTATAAAAATATTATTGTATAACAATATTAAAATAATAGATTACTATATTATATTTTTAAGATATATTTTTATAAGTTACAAAAATATATCGTATATAAGTTTGCATAATTATAAAGAAGAGAAAATGATGGAAAAATTATAGAAAACATATTCCTATATATTTGTAATGTGTTAAAAATGATTAATTGAAATATAGTAGAATATTATTGTGTGTACTACAAACTTATTTATGTTCGGATCTTTGAATTCATAACACTTTCTATTCCATGTCTCCATTGTCATGTCTAGGCTACAAATTGTCAATGGGTATTCGATGCACCTATTTTCCTCCTTACTATCTTCACACCTATCATCTTCATACTCACTTCACTTATAGAGATGATCACATCAAATAATTTAATTTATAAATAATACGAAGTTAAACATCTCAATATATTCCCAAACAGTTGTGTGTAATCCATCAAGACACATATCTCAATTTCCCTCCTTAGTTGCGCCTATATATTAAAAAGCATTCTACATTATTTTACACACCAATCCGTACATCAAAAGTGAACTATTATATGATGGGTTAGAAACAAATTCTCAAAAAATATAATACCTTGTAAATTAATTCATTGTTAAAAAACTAATTTATAAGTGCATATACATACATACATACATACATACATAAAAACATGCATGTGTGAGTACGTACATATGTACATACATATGTATGTGTATATAATAGTAGAAAAATAATGAACTAAATTTTATAAAATAATAATTATTTATACCAACCATCTTAATATATCCATAGCTAATTAAAATGTCCAAACTAAGAAATTATAAAATATATAAATAATCTCTAAGTCGTCTAAAAAATTCAAGTCAACTGCCATATAAGTAGTTATAAATAAAATGTCATGAAAAACTATATCACATAATTTCATTGGTGGTTATATAGATAATATTCAGGAGCATGCATATTCTTAAAAATTATAAAGGTATACTAATTATGAACTAACTTTGTTCAAAAACTATGAATGCTATACCAAATATCTAAACGTGTCCATAGCGAATCAATATGGATAAAATAAGATAAAGAATATCCATCATTTCATTAATCCTATGAAAAGATAGTGCAATACTCCCTAGCGATTCATGGGAGGAAAACAATAAATATATCCAACATTATTATATAAGCAAAAAATACATTTGCCAAGAAAGAAACCCATCTACTTGGTGGAATATTATATATAAAAATTGAAAGAAAAAAATAAATAAAACTTGTAACAGGAATAGTGTCTATTCTAGATGACCTATTTTTATTTGAGACTCAATTTACTATCAAACATTAATATAAGAAATAAATATCATGTATTAGGAACATTATCTACTAGAATTAATATTTATTTTACTTAGGACCCCATTGATATAAACAAGTATATATCAAGTAAAAGAGGAAATACAACTTGTAAAAGAAGCACCATATTTTATATCTATCACATGTTTTACCTAGGTTTTCCGCATGGTCTTCATTAAGGTCTTCATCATGTTTAAACAGAAATAAAACCTATATTTGGATATAAATATGATATAGGAATGTGTATTAATCTCTTAAGCATGACACCCATCTTCTTAGCTAAAGATTTCACTTTGCATATTGATATTTGAATATATCAGATGAGATTTGGTAATTGCACCATAACAACATACTCCATTGTATTTCTTAGGATAACCAATGGATGTCATGCCCTGTAGTTACTCATAGGCATTGTAGAAATACAACACCACTTGTCAATGTCATTATATGCATTAGGGTAATAATCAATAACATATTTAGATATAATCATGTAATCTACCACTACAAAAAATATTGTGATGCCCCAGTTATATGCTCTCTTGCATCATACATTTGATGTGATATTTTGAGGGTTGTGTACATATTTTTCTTAGATGTATGTAGTAGAGATATTTTTGTTTTCATTCAAGAGTTTAACATGATTGTAGTTTAGATCTTGGAGGTTATGTTTCACTTACCAATAATGAGGAGCTCTTGATATGCATTGAAATTATCTTCTACACCATTTTAGTATAATCCTACTATTATAATTATTTATGGCTTAAATTTTGATTTAAATATTTATTGCATATACAACTTTTCTCATATTTATGAGTGTGTTTTGTGGTAGTACTTTTTCAATCATTCATGGCTTGACATCATTTTTTACATTGACCATGATGATGATGATGATGATGATGATGATGATGATGATGATGATGATGATGATGATGATGATGATGATGATGAACAATTATACCAATGACTCTCTTTTTGATACATTGATATGATTCTCTATCATTATCTTATATTAGTAGTTGACATTGGGAAGTACTCAAGGTTATCTAGATATAAATATACATGTTGATTATATATTTGATTATCTTGTTACAAAAATATTTTTATGTTGATGCTTACAAACATGAGTTATGCACTTATAATTCACTGACCATATCATAAACAACATATTTATCTTCAATTGAATAAAAAATCACAATAAAAATACCTCTTGCATAAAGATAGATTTCACTATTACCATCAATTAAAGCTTCTCAATGCCATATTATCCATTAATAGAAATATGAAAGACTAGGTCAGAGTTTTGTAAATATGTAGATCATTCCCCTAGAAAAGAAACATTCTTCCCTCTCTATGACCACTTCTAGCTTCTTTTCAATTAGAATTGAGAGGTTTGCTTAGGTAAAGGCTTATACTCCCCTTTCCTTGAAACACCCTGAGCATATAAGGTCATCGTGCTTCCCCTGCATTCACCACTATGTAGATCATTCCGCTAGAAAAGAACCATTCTTCCCTCTCTAGGACCACTTCTAGGTTCATAAATATGTAGATCATTGCACTAGAAAAAAACCATTCTTCCCTCTGTAAGACCACTTCTAACAACTTTTCAATTAGAATTGAGGAGTTTGCTTAGGTAAAGGCTTATACTCCCCTTTCTTTGAAACACCCTGAGCATATAAGGTCATTGTGCTTCCCCTGCGTTCACCACTTTTATATTAACTTTGTTGTCCTTACTAATCTATCTAATCACTACTCTCTTCTACAACATTAGTTCCAACCTCTGGCGTAAGTACCCCTATTCCGGTCGGATCTAGTAAAGCCGAACCAATTTTCTTCATTCCTATATTCTTAACTACCCATGATGTTTTCAAATTACTTGGTACAAGTGACCTGGCAGTGCCACTTTTTCCACTATTTGCAGCGGCCGGCGGTCGATCTGTTCAGTGCATTATTGTGCCCCTATTTACGTCCAGGGTTTTTTTGGTCACAGAGGTTTGAAACTATGTCTCTATTATTTCCAACAGCCATCATCAAATCACTAGTTGTGGCCAAAACCCTAACCTCACTCATGTTATCGCTCATCTATCTTACTTCCACTTTTATATTTCAGTTATATGATCAGTATAATGATTGACAATTGTTTTCAAGATCATTATATATTTATATTTCACCTATATCTTACTCATGGATACAATTATATAATTACCTTATTGTTATGCTCTCACTATTGTGATGACATTATAATTGTGAATATGACTTGATCCTTTAATTTTATATGAAATCTGGATATAGGATGAGATGGAATATTTGTATCACAATGTTGTTCTTACTAGTTTGTTAAATGATTCAATTATAATTACATAATTATATATTCACATTTTGGTATAAGTGAATATCATGTTACTAATCGTTTATGCAGCCATGTATTTCCTATGTACACATGGTGCATACTATCAGGGGTTGGGATGTGAAATGTTCTATGCGTACGGGCAAAATTAAATTCTGTGAGACTTACGCAACAATGACTAGATTCATGGAATTTACGGTATATTTCCCCGAGACATTATGATATATTATTATCTATCTTCATATGAACATTTTCATATGCAGGTGACAGATGATGTCATAACAATTTCAATCTAAATTTTTTTTTTGTCTTATATATTCTGATGTGTTATGACCACTTCATTGTTTGTATTGGATTATACCGATATAATCATGTATCAATATTGATGTATATTTTAGTCATGAACATAATTATTACAATTCTACTTTTTAATATTTGAAATGAGTTGGGATTATTTTTTTCAAAATGTAATATTTATTCAATATTATTAATAGTTTTAAATGGCTTATTATATAGTTTATTATTCTCTCAGTATTTATAGGAGGTAACGTCAAAGTTATAAATATGGTTCGTTGTGGGTACGGGCATAAGTTTATTAGAAAATGGTATTAGTCACCATTATTATTATTTTGATATTTATTTGGACATTTTAAAGATGTAGTGCTTATGATAATCATATTTATTTTTAAGATGTAGTCAGGGGACTGAAGTCAAGCAACACAATATGCAATCAGATAATAGTAGTGGGGCGATAGATAGTTAAGTGATTGCAGGGATGTTGTTTGGTGGACTCAAGATCTAAATTGGAAATGAGATAAAGAATGATACTTAAATGGTAACCCCTATGAAAACACACACACACACACACACACACACACACACACACACACACACACACACACACACACACTCGCACACATTTTAAGCGAATGGGTTCTATATACTACTTCCCCAAAGTTGCCAAATATATATTTTTTAAAATTAAATATTCTTGAATTAAAAATATTCAGTACTAAAATTTACCCTGATTCATATTAACCTTCAAAATATTTTTTCATAAATATTAATGAACTCAATATTCTATGATTATGTGTGAATTCTCATATTTTAAAAATAAATAAAATACAATAAATTTTTTTATATATTTATTATCCCTTGTGTATAATATGGATATTTAAATTTAGGTAAAGAAGATGAATAGTCAACAACAAAATGATTCTATACTTTATATGTTTATGAAACCTATAAATGGCCTCATTGGCCTATGGAATCCTTTCCCATTAAGTTCCTTTTTGTCATATTTTTCATTCGTAAGTGTCGTGTGTGTCACATGCACAAATCAACTTGATCTAAATCAATATATTATAGAGTTAATTCATTAAAAATTAAATAACATGTCATGATAACTCATACTCATTTTCTACGTACACATAGAATGAAAAATAATCATGTTTTTTAATCACATAAAACTAATTATAAATATATATCATTCCTTAGTATCTTTTATTACATCTCACATCATATCAGATCCATGATACAGAGAATTAGAGAAAAAGAAATAATAAATTTTTTATTGTAGTATTAAAAATATTAGCTAAAATCATAAGTATAATTTGAAGCATAGTAAATTTTTTATATCAAGTTAGTCAAAGTGAATGTAATCAATGTGCCCATATCCTACATATAATAAGGTTTTTTTTATATATTTTAAATATTACATAATAATAATTATATAGAATCATGAAAATTGAATAGTAAATTGTTTAATGATAAATGATGATTACATAAAATAAGTAAACATCACTAATGTCTATGATCAAGATCTCAAGGCACATTAGTATATACTATACATACATCGTGGTCCATCAGAATTTAATATACAATAAATCATGACCAACTCTGAATATAATCTGAATAAGGTTAAATAGTATAATAACAAAACTTCTAAGTAGAGATAAAATGTGTTGTGTGGTAGAGACACCACCAAGTGCAAAACATACCTAAAACTTGCATTATTAAAAGTACAGAAATATGAAATATCCATATGATGTACTCATAAATATGTGGATAAATATAATATAATAGATTTTTTTTTTTTTTTTTTTTTTTTTTTTAAAGATATGTATTTAAGATGGATTAATAATCTATATTTTATCAATTGTAAATTTATATTTTAAATAAATATTATCTCCACTCTAAATCTACTTTTATTAACATTAAAATTATTATCAAATATTTACTATTTGATTTTTCTCGAACAATTCATAAATATGATAATATGTTATGATACATTTTTAAAATAAATCTCTCTCTCTTGCATGATAATATTGAAATAAAGTGTAGACATCCTAGCATGTATACTATTAAAAAAAATAGATCTCTAAATTTTTATTTCGCCATGATTATATATTTTAGAATACGGAAGTGAAATCCACAAATTTACGTGAGCCTTATTGGAATCATTTTATTAATGACAGATATAGAATTAAAATTTCGTCACAATGGTCTTATTCCTTAAAAATACTATAGAAACAAATTGAAAAAACAAGAACAAAGGTAAACTGCGTTAACGAAATAAAAAATTATGATTGAAATTAAAAAAAAATTATAACTAAAATAAGGACTTAATAAATCATAAATAGTTTGTAAGAATGAGTGTTTAGGAAGTAATGTTTAAAACACCTTCCATTAATTAGAAGTAATATAAATAATTATTTTTCATGTGTTTTATTTCGAAAAAATTCTTTCTTTTTTAATATTTATGATATTTATCATCAAACTATTTATAAAGTATCAATTTTTGTCATGCATTTTGTCTCAAAAAAATTCTTTTTTTTAATATTTATGAGATCTATCATCAAACTATCCATAAAATATCACTTTAGTATGTTTCGCTTTTTCTTTCTTACTATAATTTTCCAACATTAATATCAATCTTGAAAATTTATGAATTATAATTTTTTTAATATTAATGAGATGTATTATGAAATTATCCATAAAGTATCAATTTAGCATGTTTCCCATTTTTCCTCTGCAGTTTCCCATTTTGGCATGTATTATGAATCTCTCTCTTTTAGAAGAATTATATGTTGAATTCATGTTGAAACATTTCTGTTATTTTTAGAAGCCTGACATGAATCTAGTCATCATTCCTCATATGCTTTTAAAATAATTTCTAAGTAAGAAACCTGATCTTTTCAATATACTATGTGAAATTGTGAGATATGCAATGCTACAATATGGTAGAAGAATATATGGGTTCACCAAAAATATTACATAGATTTCTTTTGAGTTTTTTTTTTTTAATTTTTAAAATATTTTTTAATATTTATCTCAATTTTTAAGATCACAAAAATAAATATAGATCATTAGTAATTTTTACCTTCCTTGATGTAAATTATATACATAAAATTTAAGCTTATAAATAAGGATTGTAAAAGGCATAATAGCTAGACATTCTTAGCTTAGTCCACTTAATCCATTGCTACTAAAAACTGAGTGTGGCTTTTTAAATTAACTTCATCATTTTACTAAAGAGGAGGAAACATGTAGTTATGGTAATGTAGGTATGATAATTTATGTTTTAGGAGGAAGCTTAATCTTAAACCAATTTTCTATTAATAATATTAAGATGAATTTATTTGTCAAATATATAATTATATAGTTAATATGAATTTATTTGTCAAATATATAACTATATATTCAAAGTGGATATCAAACTAATAAATCTATATTGACATGTTGATTAACATTAATATCAAGTTTAATAATTTAAAAAGTATTAATCTTTATTTCTTACTGAATTATATGTCAATTGAGTGAAAGAAAATATTTCTCTTATTTTTATAAACTTAATCTGAACCTTGTCATCATTCTCTATTTATTCTTAAAATAATTTGTATGCAAATAACCTCATGTTAAGAAGCAATATTAGATATTTATAATATACCATGTAAAATGATAAGGTCTTCAATATCATATTATGATACAGGTGTATGATTTTATAAAAAATATTATATATATATATATATATATATATATATATATATATATATATATATATATATATATATATATATATATGTTTTTTATTTTTAATTTTAATTTTCAATTTTTTTAATATTTATGTGAATGATTAGTTATGAATTTTTTTATGTAGAAATTTTTTAAAAACTTTTATAAAAACAATGTCAAGATTTATGTGTTAAAAAAAAAAATGAAAAGTGTACATAAATAAACACAAATAAAAATTTTAATTGGTATATTTCAAATTATATCTTCCTTGGATTAGCAAAGTCAATAAAGTCAATAGAGATTATTAATCAATTTTCCATGACTTGTTTTAAATTGTACCCATAAAACATAGGCTTGTAAATAATAATTACAAAATACACAATAGAGAGACATTCCGACAATAGAGAGATATTGCTACTTTGGTACACCTTTACCAAATTTCGAGTGGGGTTTTTAACATTAACTTTGTCATCTTCCTTGAGAGGAGAGAAACATGTAGGCATGGGAATGGAATCTTTAGGAGGAAGTTTAATTTTTAGCAATTTTTGTATTAGTGACAACACGATGATGCGTTTACTTGTCAGTACATAATGTGTGGATAACTAACAATTGAACTTCCGAAACCAGTAACTCTATATCGAGATGATCCTCATCATTAATAATTAAGATACCAACAATGTTAGAACATCATATTCACATAACTTAATTAGTACGACAAATTACATATATTCTTATTTTCCATTTACTTACCTTAGTCAAATATCATTTCCTTAATGTGGTTGTCAACATCAACGATCTTCTAATTATTTAGTTCCTTCTTAACACATGACGCATGATGCATCCGAAACCCCATATAAGTAAGTATTCGTCGTTTCTTGGTCTACTTATTCGTCAAAATTACAAACTAATAAATATCCCTATGGTTACCAGATTTTTAAGGTGATTCATTACCATACGAGTTTCCTTTATTTTTTATTTTGAAAACAAATTTGAGTGATACCCAGGTTTATTTGATCTTCCTAAATTTCTAATGAAAAATATTAAATTTTAAAGATAGACCAAGGCTATTGTTACTTTTGTTAGATGATATTTGATGAGCTGTACAAACCATCTGCTTATCTTCCTCTCCCCTATTCCTTATGTTAGAGAATGCTATAATTCATGCAGTCTAGCTAGTTTTTAGTTTTAAAGAATCTCTCCGTTATTACTACGTTTAATACTTTTCACCTTTGGACAATCTGCTGATGTAGGTGAAATTTTGGAAGAGAGGAGGGGAGAAGATCATGATTAGGCCCTCGTATCATCTCACAGTGTTTTCCTTTTAATTTTTTTAATCCTTCTACACCCTTAGAATGGCATCGATTATGATAGTTTAAAAGTTTTTAATAAGATGTGACTGTCAAATCCTATTTACTGAAATAATAAGGTATCTTCAACAAGATTCTTTATTTAAATGCCCAAGATTTTTTTATTTCTCTTCTTAGTTTAAAATAGAGAATAACCAATTGACCTCATTTATAATATTACTGATTTTATATACCTTGAACATTTCACTATGAGTCCTGGTAGATAAAAGAGAGTTTCACAAAGATAGAACCATTAAAATTTTCATCCAGGCAGCAAGATCAGATAACCACATGACAATAAGCGTTATTATAAAAGAAGGTTTAAAAAATGTATAAAATATTTTTTGGAGTTTTGAAATAAGATTTTCAGATGAAGATGAGGATCGCGATGACGATTAGGATGTTGATCAGGATATTGATGGTAGTGGTATTTTTGGTGATGTAAGTGCATGTGGTGATAACGAGAAAGAAAAATAAAAGATAAATTTATTATTTGATATAATAGAATTTATAAACTCAAACTATTATATATATTTAATAATTTAATATTAATTTTTATAAATACAATTGTGAATATATTATTTATAATAAAAAATTTGTTAATATTAAAGATGAGCAAGAGTTTAACATTTTGGTTAAGTAATCTTCTTTTTCATTATTATTTTTTATAATAAAATAATTGTTGATAGTATCTATTAATTTTTATTTAAAGAATATTGTTAAGATTTTGGTTGAGTAATCTTATTCTTCATTAATATTTTATTTTGTTATTATTTTTTATAATAAAATAAGTGTTGGGTGTGTTAATTTTTATCTTAAAAAAAATTGTTACATATTAATTTTTAAAATTCCAAATGTTTTAAAAACATCACCCAATTTAATTGTATTATATATACAATTTGATAATTATTTTCTATTCTTAAAAAACTTATAAATTATGTTTTGTATGATTAAAAGATTATGAAATTTTTATAAATAATAAAAAAAATAAAATTTTACACACTTCGACAAAAATTATGTCACTTTAAACTAAACTAAAAAAGAAGTTTCAAAAAAAAACTATAATGTTGTATTAAATGCAACATTTCCTACTTTAAAAAAATGAGAAGGTTAAACTTTAAAAGGAGGTTAAAGTTTTGACACAAATCATGGTGACATCACTTGCCATGAAAAGTTACAATGAAATTTTTACTATTGTAATGTTTCACATTATATTAATAAAAAATAAAATTATGGAAGGTTATAGAGTAAAGAAACCTAACAACTTGTGGCTTAAACTCTTTGTAGGTAGACAAAACAATCTCAAAACAATAAAATTAATTGGTCAAGGCGTGATACAAGAAACTAAAAAAAACCATAGAGTAGAACATCAAGCCTAGGCCACCACCCCAGGAGGCAAAGGTAGAGGATCACACTTGGGAAGTATAGACCAAGTAGGTAATTACACATTATAAATATCTAAAGCATTATAGCTATCCAAAGGGTCATCATGAATAGTGATAGGCCAAGCATCAATAGGATGCACAAGAACAACAATGCTTTTTAGAGATCACTATGAAGGACCAACATGAGACTTACCATGAGAACTCTATCCACACACTAGGGGAGGGAAAGGAGAAAAGTGGCCCTTACTTCTATGCCTCCTAGAATTAGGTGGTGGTGGGCTACATGGTGGGTCATCAGACATAACTCTACTCATGGTGCATGGGGCACTCCTCTAGTGGTTGAGGATGTCCTACAGGTGGCAAAGGTCTAGAGCCTTATTCTCCACTTGGTCTTGAATATACAAATAAATAAATGAAATATTAATATAAAGAAATGAAATATTAATAACATTTATGTTAATATAAAATGAAATTTCATGGGTTTCATGATTAAAAATAGCATATTCTTGACTTACCATAAATGAAAGAGAATGATAACAAGAATTGCCAAAGAAAGGTAATAGAGGCTAGCCAATTATAAAAATCCCCATAGAGTGTCTGACTCCAAGAGAAAAGCTCATGGTGATAAAGCTAATATAATGAATGAATCTAACACAGCCAGACTGATCTTTTGGATAAAACCAAAATAGATGTTTAAAAGATTCTAGATGCCTGAAAGCTAGACAAAAGGTCTAGGGATTGCGAAGATTGAGTAGCCACTCATCAAGGTGGAATCTTTTGTAAATTAAACACCATATGAAATGATCCTACTTAGGATCCAGGCCAGGGTACCATACATGATCCAAATGGGTGAGCCATGTCTTGGGAGAGGAGTGTAGGCCACATCACCTATTGAGATTATCTAAATATTGAGAGAAAAAACCCATCACTTGATAAAGAAGCTGGGGAAAGTAAATTTTAAAGTGTGTATCACAGTTACACCTCTAGTATTTCAACTAGGACCTAGGAGGATGTAGGCCAAGTTTATGAAACATAACATCAAGTAAAAATTGTTGAACATAAAAAATAGAAGGCAAGTCCACATTATTTAATTGATACTTGATTTTCAAATGATGACAAAGAATCTAGTATCTAGAAGTAACCAAATCATGTATAGTGTAAATCCCTTTGTAGAAAATTACATAGCTTTAACACCAGGTAATTAATCTAGGAGAATGGAAAGAGTAATAAGTATAAGGGATGACCATAATCTATGGTCATTATAAGAAAACCCTATGAGAAAACCATCCCCCACTCACTTCAAGTGGGATTTGAATACTTCAAAAGATATCCTTATAATTTTGACCAAAAAGTAGCCAATAATCTTGATAGGGAGAATAGTGATGAGGAGGGATTGGTAGCCAATATTCTATCAATTATTTTTACTATTGGGAGAGCCCAAAGGAATACAATATCTTAGAAGAATTTTCCAATATTCATTTCCCTCAATAGCATGAATAACCCGCTTTAAACTTATGGACATACTTGGTTGATAGGTGTCAATGATGCCCATGCCACCTTTATCATGTTGGATGCAGTAAATGTTCCATGGTACCCAATGAAAACCCTGAGCGTGATTAGTATTAGCCCAGTGTAAATATCTAAGGAGCTTGGAGAGAATACCATAAGAGAATTTATATCGAGCATAGTAAGAGGAATATAAACATGTGTAGCGACCAAGATCTTGGTGCAAATTTGGAACTTGCCCACTATAAATAGGGATTTAGTGATCCAATACACAATCTTCCTTTCAATCCTATTGATGACATACTATGAAAGCTTGGTTGGTTAAATTTTAAAATCAAAGGGGATGACTAAGGATTTGAATTTTTTACCCTAAGAAATCCATTGCCAATTATACTTGCAAATCCACTCAGGCATTGGTATCATGCTTTGATAAAAAAATGGGTTTTCTTCCATTGAGGGATAGAGCCAAATGCCAGATAAGAAATGTCAAGGCATTGGATAGCTTCATTAAAAGTGGACTATTAATCATTTAAGCATGATGAGGGTGTCATGTTCAAAGTTTTCATTGATGAGCTAGGAGATGATTTTGGGAAAGACAATGCGATGAACAAGCCCTTTAGAAGATCCAAAATCTAGGAGGTAGCCTAAGGCTTCAGTGGATAACATATAAAGTGTCAGAGCAAGAGGACATCATTGTTGTATAGATCAATGGAGACCAATGTCATCAGTTTCATGCCTATTAATAGGGAGGTAGGATGAGGCAACATGAATCAAAGTATGCAATACATAAATGAAGTAGGTGCCAAAGCTAAGAGCCTTGAGTATGATAAGAATAAATTGCCACTCAATCTTGTCAAAAGTTTTTTCAAAGTCAAATTTAATAAAAATAGTTATCTAAAGTGAAGATTGAGCCCATGAAATTCCTTACTAGACTGCATTAAGATTATCTAAAATATAACATCCTCTAATGAAATGTGTTTGTTCTGGTGTAACAATGGTAGGTAAGATGAGTCAAATGTAGTTAGTGAGGGATTTGGAAATAATCTTGTAAAAAATTGAGGAAGATCATCAACCTCCAACTAGTAAGTAGATTAGGATCTTATATTTTGGGAATGAGTTTGGTATTATCTTGATTGATCATGGGAACATGTGATTGATTTTGCAAGGCTTCTTTTTAGACTTGCATAAAATGATGTCTGGTAAACTCCCTGGTGGATTTGTAAAATTTACATTGGAATCCATTGAGGTTAGGGGATTTATTATTGATCATGAAGTTCAAATCCTCTGTGAGCTTCTACAAGGTGAGTGGGCCATCAAAAAGTCACTAGTTGGCTAGCTTGAGCTTAAGAGTCACCACATCAAGGCAGTTATGAAGTAACTAGAATTACTCAGATGTGAAAGGTCAAGCTTGGAAAACCAACTTTTAGTGTCTTTTGTCACTTATATTTATACCCTTTGAGGATATGTCTCAGCTCTACTCATCCAACTGGAACAATGACAACATCTCACTTGTTGTGGGTAATCAATTTGGTGAGATGAATCTCTAGAATGAAGGGCTAGCTCCCTAGATGTGCCTTGAAATATTTTCACCTATAATAACATTTTTTTTGTGGGGAAAATGGGTATAATTTTCATTAAATTAAACCTATTCTATGGGTTGATGCACCTAGATGTTTACCATAATACAATTATACTCCATCACTTTTGAGACAAGGTATACAATACTAGTCTAAGAGTCCTAGAATGCACTAACATTAGTATTTCAATACGAAGGTGACATGGATGAAGAATCTCTAAAGTAAGTGGAAAAATAGATCATTTTTTAGATTTTATGACTTCCTTTTACATTTAATAACATGTCCATATACTTAAAAACACTTCATATGACTTTCTAGGCATGTAATCACTTGCATCTAACATGGAAGGATTGAGAGAAAGTAAGGATAAGAAGATATCTCTTAACCATTCACTATAAATCTCTTCACAAACTTTTAAAATATTATATATGAACTCAAAATATATTGAATTTATTTTCTAAGGAAATTACAATTTTAAAAACATCAGGGATCCACCATACCTAGTGTGGTATTAGATCACAAAGGTGAAAATGGCAACTCTTATAGAACTTGGTAGAGAGAGAGGAGAAGAGAGAAGTCCAAGGGTCACAAGGACACTTTTTAATTTAATAAAATTAGTCAATTATACATGAGAATAGTATGTCTAATGAACCATGTAATGTTAGGAAGAAAAAGTGTCCATCCAAGTCATAAAACTCGTGAAAAGTGGCATGAAACTCCTCATTCTAGCTCAAAAAATCACCTTTATTATTTGGACCTATTTAAACACCCCAAAAATAATTATAAATAGGTATGATGATTGGAATTAATTGGAAGGTTTGGATGCATGCATCTCCATGAATTGGTTGTAGGCTTAGTCATCAGGTATCTCTAGGAATGAACCATTATCATCTGTAGTCCAAAAGATTCCTCCTTCATTCACCCTACACACATAGCCCCCTAAAGGCATAAATTCTATGTAAAATTCAATGGGATGGAGTGGATTAAACTTTTAAATACCCTACATGGACATATACTTCTTAGGTACACCTTAAAAAGGCTCATGCTTGAAGTTTTCACCCTTCTCACCATTCTATTCACTATGCTAGTGTTGACTAGCTGAGATGATAGTAAGTATTTGAACACTTATTATATTTTAAAAATAATTATATGGATATATGTATTTATAAAATTTCCTAATATTTTCTTTAAATTTTATTACATCTTCAGATCTCTTCTAGAACTTGTAAAACACACAAAATGGTAAAAAGTACCCTATTTTCACCCTATTCATATAATGATGTACAACTCAAAAACTATGGGAGGAATCTTGAGTGAGTCATTTACAAGTTGAAATCACTTCCATGGTTAAAATATGTCATCTGGATATCTTTCCAAGCTTATTTTCTCTATTGATTCTTGATCGAGGGTTTCATAGGGTTTTAGGTAATTTTTAATATTAAGATTTGTTCATAAATATCTGACATTAGAATTTAAAGAAAAAATTAAAAAAATTATTTTAATGGACCCTAGTAACCCATCCAAACTCCTTTGGTATTCATGCATATTTTTAGAGGAGATATGAGCACTTAAAAACACCCTATTGAGTTTGTTTCCAACTCTCCTGCATGTTTGGACTCTCTCTGAGCAAAAATTAGCTTTATTGTAAGTTTATCTACATATTAAAAGTTAAAACATGTCTAATTACATCTCGTAAAAATTATACCACTATATAAAATACTCAACAAAATTTGGAAGTGATGTTGGACCCCCAATTGGCTCTAGGTCCCTTTAAGGCCTAATGGGCTTAGCATGCAACTTGCTAGTTTGGGATACTTGGACTGATATTTCATGGCCAGGATGATGTATTATGAATTTTAATATCTCATTAATGCTTAAAAATCCATCAAATAACCTCCCACGTACTCCTTTTCATCCTTTTCTCTCATTCACCAACTATGCCTAGTGAAAACTTGTCTAGTTGGACTGTGTGCAAGGGTATTTTAGTCACCTTGAGAGGTATGATCCTGACCTAGTTATTTATATCACCTATTTTCCTTTCATACATCTCAAAACATATTTTCTTATGTTTCCCAAGATTTCCATAAAGTTTCTTATCCCTTTTGACCTCATTAGCGTACTTTGCTAAAACATGATTTTCCTTGACTAGCAAAGCTCTAAGACAAAACAATGAGGTACAGCCCTATTACACAAGGTAAATTGAATATTTTTGGATGTTTTTATAAATATTTTTATCTTAATTCCTTTATTTATTTACTTTACTAGGCCACAATGCCCAAAAAAGACCTTTAAAAACCCTGTTTTCTTGCATTTTTCTCAAATCCACCTAAGAGTGACCTCTCCAAGTTAAACCAATCCTCCTAGGATCCTAAAAAATTATATGAATCCTAAATTAATACTAATAAAATTAAAAATTTACCCAAAAATACTTTTCATACTTGGATTCCTCATATTTTCCTATTGAGTAACATGGTTTCCTATCTCACAGTATGGATTGATACCTTTGACCAAGTAGTGAAAGTAGATGATCAACTTGGTAGAGTCTTGGGATTGTGAAAACATATTTGGACATGTTATTAACCATTTTAAAATTTATATCAATCCTTTTACTATTCTTAAGCACATTCACCTTTTTTCTTTTATGATGACTGCACACAGTTGTAGGTGCATAGAGGGATGTAAGGGACATGTGTAGGCTTCATCCACATTGATTTGAGATTATATGGTCCATAAAGATCCTAATATATATTTTCATATGTTATTTCATTAGGTTAACCCCACTTACCCATATCATATGCAGTTTGAGAGCTACAATTTGAGTTTTCTACAACTGACTAAAATACACTATCTTTGATTCTTATAGGTGTATGTGGCTTCAACTGAACTTATTTATGATGTTTTAAGACCTAATGTTAATCCCTTGAGGTCACATAAAATTATTCTATTCCTTCAATTAGTTTGAGTGTCCTAAAATAACACATAGACACTCATGCTAGCTCACTTTCTATATACCTTGCCTATCTAATTCCTGTAGGTGAGAATATTATCTATTTGAACTTTGGTCATGATGTAGGGAAACTTCCCTTGTAGTTTTAAATTCATCTAGTATCTATTTCCACCTTGGGTCCACCTTGGATGAGCTAAAACACCATCAAAATACCTTGACTAAGTCATTGTTTGTTTGTCTAGTTGTAGGTGCCTATTTCTGTATGTGCAGACACCTGTAGGTGGCCATAGTGCTTGCAACAGTCAATATCAACTTCCCCTTGTTGAAATTCCTACCATTTGTATACCATTTGACTAATTGAAACATTCTAGCCATGGGGGTATGTTCATTGTTTCTCTTTAGGGTGTGAAAATGCCACTCACAACTACAAACTTGTAGATGTTAGTGTAGTGTTTCAGTGTTTTAAAGGCCATATTTGAGGTTCTCCATTTCTACTCACCTACTAACCTCCATTATTGACATAATCCCTCTCTATGATATAATCTATCAAACTCACCTATTTGGATGTTTCAAAATTGTTTACAAACATGTTGTAAGGGGTCCAAAAATAACCCCTAGACCTCTATTTTTACATTTTATGGAATGTTTTCCTAACTCAGTCCTTTCTTCTTTCAAGGCATCTTACATCTGTGTTTGCCTCATTAACAAATAAAAAAAGTCTATAATGGTAAACCTTCATCTTATAAATGAGAATAGGTTCTTATCACATCTCAATCTTCTATAAAAATATTTTTATGATTATTGAAGTACCACCTCTAGGTGGACATTAGCATAAACATGAAGTAACATGAAATATTGGGCATTATGAGAGATGGATAGGTTATGTTCATTACCATGTTTCCACAAAATTTCTCAATGCACCCTTGGAGATATTAGAAGATTTAAAATCATCATCATCATGATGTCATCAAGCTTATGCAGGTGAAGATTATATGCAGGCATACAACAAGATTGGTGTGATAGGTAGTGATATCATGAATTTTATCCTTTAACCTTCTGCATGATATTTCAAATGGATCAAATGATGAATGATGATGTAAAAATATTGAGGCAAATTTACACCTTGTTTCAACATTGGAAATCTTCTGTGAGAGCACATGTAGGTGCACACTCCAATGGCAGACTGTGTTTACATTATATTTGACTGTCATAGTTTCCTTTTTTATTCTTTGGAGGATATAGTCTATTTGTACCTATTTATAAACACATATATACTTATTTAAAACTCAATTACAATTCTATGAACACACTAATCATGTTATACACACATGATCAATATGGATGCAAGTGGGATTGAGTAAAGGATTGGCTGTAAGGTGTTCATGACTACATATTTGATCAAAACATGGTGTTATGAGACGAAACATGTATAGAAAGGATAATATTACCTTGAAACATATGGTACACCATATTATAAATACATGATACTTCTACAAGAAACCAACATTCTACAAACAAGAAGAACTTTGACTAAGACTACACATAGTGACACCTTCCTCTCAACATGGACTAACTTGCCAATAAAACACCATGAAACTTAAAACTAAGTATGATACCATATGATAAGGTATAAAAAATCCTAGAGATTCAATATCACCAATTGGTTTGAGTGTACTTGACCAAAAGGGAACAAATCTTATAGTGTTCATGAAACAACAAATATAAATGTATAGTCAACTTCATGAGGATGGTTCATAAAGCATAGGACAAAATTATTCAAACTCGACTTAAGGAAATGAAGGTATCCAATTTTAATCTCAAATTCAAAAAATCATTTACCCTAAAACCTCTTGGGTTGTCCGTACAAAGCACAAACCTGAAGGTCACTTTTGTATGTCTCGAAGGATGAAAAAGGAACATATTGGTTTTGGGCCTAAAGTGGAATTTTTAGAGCATTTAAAATGTGTAAATAAGCTTAAGTAAGCTTAAAATACATTCTATGATCTTCTCCCATGTGGCACACTTCCCCATAGGCCATACAAGTGCTAAACTCTCCCTTTTTCTCAAGAAAACTACCCTTTCTTTTAAATATCATACCAATTTTTGTGACCAATAGTTTATTAAGACATATGATAACACATGGGATGTGACATAACCTTTTGTAACCTTCATACTTCCCAATAAAACCATACAAGTCATTAGATGACCCTTTTTTGACCTCAAAATAACTCCTAGGACTAAAAGGATAAAAAATACTAAGGACCAAGGCCAATATAATATTAAATGACATAAATTAACCTATAATACACCTTTAAAAATAACATATTAGAAACCTAAATTCATAAAAGTCAATTTTTTTACCTATAGGGGTCCTAATTTTACCTAAAAGTTAAATTTGGTCAACATTGTCCAATGGAGGTCAAGGAGATATCAGACTAAAAGGTAAGTGGGATTGAGCTACTTGAATTTATTTAATTTTCCCATAAGTTTATCACTAAGTTTTAGCCAATGTAACTAAATGTAAAGCTAGGTGTCTTTAGCAACATGGTTGTCTACCACCTTGAGTTGGTGTTTGAGAGAGGCTACAAATAGCTAAATATACACATTAAAAGGATAAATATTGAGGTAAAAAGGGACCCATTTGAACTCATTGATTGTGGCGTCCTCGTAGCACTTTCAGATTTGGGTGACATGTTTGTCATGGTGGTTGGGAAAGGAGGTGGTTCATAAAATGGTCTCATTCCAACACTCAGTATAGTTGGTTGCATTTGGGGGCCATGGGGTGAGTTTCTAGATATGATCTATGAGTTGGATAGTTCCATCATGACTTAACATAGAATTATTGAGAATAAATTGGTTATGTGTCACATTGTATTGCCCCAAAGTTCATTCCACCTTGAAAAAAATAGGTGAGTTATCTAAAAATATAATAAATGAGTGTACATTGATATACTAGCCATCAATGTTGGAAAAGTAACTAATATTTTTCTCTAACATCATAAATTGGTCGAGTTATTTAAACATGCGATGATCTCCAAATTAGTAGCTAGACCATGTAAACCAAGATGTGGGGTTAAATGCCCATTGTTAAAAGAGAGGGTTTGTGAAACCCTTTTCATTTTGAAATAATACCAAGAATCACACTCACCAACACACCAACACATGCGTAGGGCCCCAAACTTATCTTGGGAGTGTTCAATCATATTGAAATCTTCACACATTAGTCACATGGTAGTAGGCAACCCCTTTGCCAAAGTTTTCCAAAGTAGGGAGCAGTCACGGCCATGAATGGGATCATAGATGTTGACAATGCCAAATGGATGGCCATCAATATCAATAGTAATGCATATATTTAAGGACATCCACTTGGACTCATCCTTTAGATATCCTTGTAAAGGAGAAATCTAGACACTTTAAATTCCTCCATACAGATAATATTTGGAAAACCAATCCGGTGACAGAAAACACACATAGATTATTTTCTAGTGGATTCTTTAAGACCCCTAACATTTCATGATAACACATTAATAGTGAAGGGTCATCCATTTAAATCTCCCCTTACCTATCCTTAAAATCTGCTAATGTTGCAAAGCTATTGTGTTGGTGAGGGCGTGATATTCTACAGACCACATTGAAGTGGCATTTATATTTGTGTTCCTCTTGAGGAAAGTCATCACCCTCATGAGTTTGGATATGAGAACATAAAAAAATGATCCATTAGATGATAAAACTTAGCCATGATCATCCTAGTATTCTAAGAAACTAAATAAATGCTCTACGAGTTGCAAGGAACTAGAATGGTAATTGGTGGTGGAGAAATCTGCTAAGAGGGTTTGATAATTGGAGAAGATTCATCTCTAGATGGTGGTTGTGGTGGGATTTGTGGTTTAGGGCCCAATGATCTTTTAGGTGGCACTATGGTCTAAACATGACCTTGGTCTGTTGGTTTGGTAATCTCAATCTGAGGAGGTGGCTAAGGAGACTTAGGATGACCCATGTGAGGACAATCCTTTATGTGATGGTCTAAATCCTGAGAGCAGAATTAAGTGTTAGGAATGGTGAAGAAAAAAACCTTTTCTAACCACTGGGTCACCTTAAATTGGATTTATATGAACTCTTTTAGCTTCTTGGAGAGGTCAACATTCATACAGACCCACTCGTTAGGGTGAGGGGAAAATAACCTATCTAGTTCAATCATGAAAACACATCCTATGGGATTGATGATTTGTGGTATGAAATCCCATAGTGAATTGCAGACAAGGAAGCTCAACTTAGACAAGGACATGAAAGGTTGTATTGTCATAAACATTAAAATGATAGGACTAGGTAGACATAATCATAAGTTGGTTTTAAAGGAAACAGACTTTAAAATTCACAAGGATAAGATGTGTCTTGGAGGGCTAATTAACGGTAAATAAGAATAAACCTTTAGGAAGGTTTCAGATTCTAGAAATATGGATGCCTAGAAACTTATAGTGGTTGCAAAACCAGTTATAGATGTAATCCTCCAAGGGGATATGGAAAATAAAATAAGAAATAATAGAATAATTTTCATAAAATTTATGGCATTGTTCAATAGTAGTAGAAGGAATGATTACCTATAGAGTGGAGGGGGAATGAGAAATTACCTCATCATAGACCTTTAAAACAAACTTCTAAGATCATTTGGGCACCATTAGCTCTGACTCCTACATCAACAAATGTAATAGATCATGAAGAAGCCATATATAAAGGGCTTGTTTTCCCAAAGGGTGATGCATCGAGTGTAATTAATACACTGAAGCCTTTAAAAATCCTATAGGACCAATGGTGTGAATAAGATGGGCTAAAGATACAAACAAGAAAATGCAAACAATGAAACCATAGTAGAATGATTCTTAGTTTTAAAAAACCTAATGATGGATAAATTTTTAACTAAAAACCTTAATTAAATTATGGGAGTTAGCATCAATTCATCATGATGTATATTTAACCACACAAAATCTTGTATGTAAGAGAAATATTATTTTCTAATTATGAAAATGCCTAAACTTGATGTAAATATTGACATTAGACTTGCTTAAAGTTATAGTGATACCATGTAGAAGATTTGATATTTAGTGATAAATATGAAACCCTAATCAATAGATTTTACACTTTGCATTGATAATAAATCATGAATATATTAATTTTTATGTAAATAATTGAAAATATTATAAAAGGGAGATCCTAGGAAGATTTAGGGTTATCTAAAAAAAATGTTTTAGACATATTATAATGACAAGTTAGCGAGTTTCAAGTAGTTGGTTATGTAAACATATAAATTTGGTCTTTGACACTTTATAAATATGAACTTTAACACTCTTGGATAGTTTTCATATGGTTGGATCCTCAGTACACTTCCATTATATCTATCTACCTTGTATTTTTTAAGCCACCTCTATTGACTAGATATACCTATTAAATGTGAAGTCTATACAAGATCTATAAATAACACTATGTCCATTTAGTCTATTTCAGATCCTAGTTTATCACTTCCACGATAGTAACAATAAACCTAGATAATGTCAATTATCATAGGTATTACCCTTAATTTTCAAATAATTTATAAAAGTACTCAATAAATATTTCTCAAATTTATATGTCTGCATTAGGTTAATGCAAACATGCTTCATCAATCAATCATAAAGAAAAATTAAAGAAGATTCATCATAAAATACAAATCACTGCTAAGATTATTAATCAATTAATAATCACTAGACAATAACTTAACACTCTCTTAAAACATTATAAAAAAGAAAACACACATCTCAAATATCTACGCATCATCTCTAAAATAGTCTAAAGAAATAAATCTAAAAATAAAAAATAAAATTGCATAATGATAAATATCAAAGGTCAAATTATTATATTTGATTATAATTTTTTAATGTGTTGAATATATATACACATACACACAAACAATTCACATAACTACATGAAATTTTATTCCTTTTGAAATATTGAATGTATACAACACACACCGATTTAACAAGGAATAGTTGGGATAAATTCATCTAAAAATACATAAATATTTCTTATTACATCTTATTGTTTATCAAGCAAAATTCGGGATCAAGACAAAGAGACAATATATAAGTATTTTAGTGAACGATTGAACATAGCACCACATTGTGAGCATATTCCTAGGACTCCAAAAATTATCATACCCCCATTACATTTAGATACACTATTGGTAAACCTATAAAATGATAGGTGTTGTAGGTATCCAACTTTTCCCATAGCATTTTTTTTTTCAAGGTATAAGTAGTTTATGAAGCATATACAAATCATTTCAACATTTGACGAACGTTTTCTTGAGAAAGTAGAATTGATAATGCGTTGAGTACACCATCCCTCTCATTATTATTTTTAGTTCTATATTTTCAAATATCTAAAATAATAGATAACTTATATTATTTTATATCTTTTAAATATATAAGAAATAAATAAAATTTATGAGCCCTTTTATTGATAGGGTAAAAACAATTTCATGTTTTAGTTTTATGCTCTTGTTATCATTTTTTTCCTTATTTTATTACTTATTTATATTTTTTCTTTTTAAAATTTTTTTTCCATAAGCCTCCATGCTTATTCTTATATTGCAATTTCTCCTATTTGATTTATTTCTTGTATATATATACTTTTGCATGATATATGATTGAAAATAATTATAATTATAAAATTGTCTGAATTTTTTTAAGTTTCTAGTTTTATTCCCTTGTTAAAGTTTATTTTCTTAACTTATTTCAATTTTTTTTTATTTTTTTTTTAAATTTATTTATTTACAATATTTATCCTTGTCTCTAAGGCTTCCTTCTTATTCTTGTTTTATAGTTTTTGCTAAATGTATTCTTAATTTTTGTATTATATCTAATAAAAAATGGTTCAATTTTAAAAATTATTCTAAGTTTATTTTAGTTACAATGATTTTATAAAAAAAACTTATTTTTAGTTTTCCAAAATTTATTACATGTTTTTTCAAGTTAAGGCTTCCTTATTTTCACTACAATTAATTTAACAAACTAAAGATATTTTTATGTTCAAAAGATATTTTAGGTTTCATCCATCTATTGATATTACTAAATTTTGCTGCTTGTTTTTTAAAATTTATCATGGAGTTCCCATAAAAATCATTTCTTTGTTTCGACTTGGTTAAATTGATTTTAAATTTCTTATCCCCATTCATTTATGATTTAGATAAAAACCATAATTTATATTAAGAAGTTCATAATAAAAACATCATATATTATTTATTATATATTTTATTTGGCTTAGATTTCTCCACCATTATATGGTAGAGTTATTCATGACGATAATCGTTATATAAGGAATGATAACACTACACCTTTTAATATTTATTTTGCTTCAGATAATGGAATTACTTATAATTATTATGATGATATCGACAGTGAAAATGATATGATAAAGACAATTTAATATCAACCATATTTTACCATGTAATAAGGATGATGTCTTTAATGTTGATTATTTTCTGAACCCTCATAAATACGGAATGCCAAAGATTTTTTACAAATCAATTAGACAGAAATAAAATAATATGACTTACGTAAATCATATAAATACTCATGTACCTATTTTTCCTTCGAATGGAAATATTAAATATGATACTTTTAACTTGAAATGTTTTGTCTACTCTTTAATATGTATGAGTCATTGATAGAAATGTTGGCTGCTATGTATGTATATTCTGTGATCAATGATATTTCTACTATTCACGACTACTTCCTTTATTTTCAAATTTGATAATCAAATGAGAAATTTCAATGAACGTCTTCATATTAAAGATATGCTTATACATCAGATTCTTTGTTATTTAAAAAGTGAAAACTTTAAATTTTATGCTACTTGAAGAGAAAAATTCACGGTGACATTGTTTTTTACAATAAAACTCATGATTCCCATTATACTAATATTTTTATAATTTTTTCTTTTAGCCATACACGAATCAAGAAAAATCATAATCCCCTGATTAAGAGAGCTAATTCAACGAACCTAAATAAAGTCAAAGTGCAATATTGAAAAGTTTACATGATAAGGACATCATTAGACTGCCTTCTATCAAATGATATTTTTAGATCTATGTAACCAAAAAAAATTAATTTAAAATTATTTTTGTGAATCTCATATAATAAATGGTCGTAGAATGAATAGGTTTATTGATTTTAATAATAAAATACAGGACCTTCTCCACAGGTTTAAGCTTGCACGATAATTTGATTCCAAAATCACAAAACATAAACAATCATAATATCTAGACTTATATATTAAATAATAATTTATATTTTGAAAAATAAAATGTTAATTCTTTATACCAAATTAATGAATTAAAATAAAGAAAAAAATTAATACATTTTTAATTGGTTCATGTTGTCTCTCAAAACTGAATTAACTGTACACCTAAAAAGAAAGATATATAAATAGTAAACATAAATGTAAATAAATTGATTCTTTTTATCGTTATATATATATTTGGTAGATACTGGTTTTAGTAGGATTTTTATCATATATTTTTTATATCAGAGTTTCAACTGATCTAAGATACAATTAGGGGTCCATATTCCTAAGTGATCTTCTATCACAAGTATTAGAATTACTAAAAATGGTTATAATTGGTTTAAGAGTACCAATGAATAGTTATAATTAGCTAAAGAATACCATCAATAGTGACAACCAGACCACAAATACTAAGGATTGACGACAACTGACTTCCAATACCAAACTGAGATTTAACCCTAGATAATGTTTCAAGCAACCAAATCACTTTACCAACTAACCTATATCTCATACATAAAAAAAATTAAATAAATAATTATTTTTAAATAAAAATTCTAAAACACATAACTAAAAATAATAATATCTTAAAAACTTTAATATTTACTACTTCAATATTTGAACATTTCATCAATGACTCATACATATATGATAAATAATTTATGAATGTCAAGATTGATATAACCTCTTCAATTTATTTATGTAGTATGTCCTTTCTCGTGTCTCTTGGATATGATACGGTATGTTTAGATAAGTCTTTTTAACATGTACAAGTTAAATTAAGATACATTCCATTAAATTTATATTTCATTCACAATATCTCTTTTTTATATTGCATGTTGCACACTCTTACCCTAAATACACATTTATATGGAGAATGCTTTTATCATAATTAAGATAAATAAAAAATTAATGAGTTTCATGATCATATCTATTACCAATTATTAAAATTAAAAAGAAAAAATAAGATTAAAGAAGAATGACTCATAGAAAACATGGTCACATTTAGTAATCTTTTTAGTTTTTAAATTAAATTTAATTATTTAATTATCAAGTATGGTTATACATACCATGATAGAAATGCAAAATATGGATTTAAATGGAATGACATGTCACAATCATTGGATTAATACGGAGATTATGTTAACGATTTTGACATATATGATACAAGATCATCATGTTACCAGCTTAATGACATCATAGGTTAACTTCAATATAGTTTATTTTTACATAGTTTTTTATTGTTTGGTTTCTTCATCAACTTCTATGGAGTTGACTTATTTTTTATTCCATTATTTATATAGACATGTGTTTATATTTTTATTATTTTTATTATTATAGCCTTATATATTTTTTTAATTATTGTATTTCATTGGCTCTTAAATTTTAGTTTCTTGTCTTAATATTATCATTTACTTTAGCTATCCCATAGTGTAAAATGAATATAATTATTTTGTAGTAATTTGATTTTAATTTTTATTCTAAAATACGATACACTTTTATACTACTTACCCACCTTTACAAATTGATTATCCATGATTTCTCTTGTGATTTAAATTGTCATAGCACACATTGAGCTTATGCAATTATATATGTTTTTTACAAAATATGTTATGATATTCACACACTAATATTTCCCTAGTTGAGGCCATGCACTTATTGTCACTTCTATCATATTGTCTTTCGAGACATGAATTTAAAATATAGAGAAGGTACACCACTATCCATTTTTAAAACAATCTGATATGACATTTTGTACACAATGAATCGATATATTTTATCGAATTTCTAGGCCACTTTTATTATTTATTTCATAGCCATTTTCCTTGGCTTTGTTTCATTTATTAATTATTGGTTTTTTTGAATATTTCAAAAAAAAAAAAAGTGTATTTTTTTTTCCAAATATTTAAATAAAAATTTAAACCTTCAAAATTAATGTATATAAAACAAGGACATATACATGGATGAATTAGATGCATAATATAGAAAGCTATAGATGAGACATGAACATATAGATACATAATAGAGAAGTTATACATGAGACATAAACATATAAATGGATGTAATTTATCATATATTCATGAAACATTTATATAATATTATAATGTTCATGTTAAGCAAATCTTGACACAATTTTTAAGTTATATATTTTTTTTATAAAATTTAAATTTATTTATTTATTAAGAGTAAAGGGTAGTTTTTAAAAAAAAAAGAATTAAGGATCTAGACATTAAAAAAGAAACATATAACTAATACCAAAATAGCCAAATATTATAGTATGTATGGCAGCACTATAATAATAAAAACAATTATAACAAATAATTATGAAATAGATGTCTATGACCCATCCAAAATATTGAACATTTGATATTCATGGGTCAAAGATGATGAAATTGACTACATTTTATTTATCCAAACAATACTAAAAGCCAAAAAGCCTAGATTTTCAATAAACATCACAATCTTAAACATGAATCTATGCATTTTCTTTTTGAGATCTAAGGGTCACATTAAGAGGGGTACCTTTTCTTTATATTTTATAATTTTTTTGAGCTTAACACCTTATAATTCCCTTCTTTCGTAGTGTCATGTTGAATGGAAATAAACACTGCCATATCATCAATTGGAACAAAACTATTTGTCAGATTTCCCTCTTCAATTTTAAAAGCTTGGATGATTTGTAATGAAATTCTAGCTGACCACTCCACCCCTAAAACTACTATAGTTTCCAAAACCACATTAAGGGTTGTATTAATCTTGAATTTTTTAGAATTTATTTAACCACCTAGTTCTCTTCTTTTTCATTCAAATCATCTATGATTTGTTAAATATCCAAGTCCTATTCTTTTATTGTCTCATTATCTTTGACTTCAACTATCAAGAGGTCTTTGTGAACATTTTTCCCCAGGCAATTCCTAGTTTCTTTCTTTGACTAAATAAGCGTGAATCAACCAAATGTCCTATTGCAAAATAGTTCCTACATCTAAAATATAATGCTTTGTAATCAATTATTTTCACCCAAATTTGATCATCAACATTAAACTCTAAATAAAATAGGTTTTATTTAAGGTAAAGTTAAGAAAATAGGTTTTTAAAATCTCCAAAGCCTTGTAGAATGGGAAACTAAATAAAATTGAGACTCACTAGTAACACCTTTGTGAGAAATACACTTGGATCAAAACATCAAGTCTTCATCAATAAAATGTGTTGATCCCACATACATTAACCACAATGATATATAAAAAAGTCATTTAATAAACATTCATAAAAAAAATAAAAAATAAAATAAAAAACCTTAAGCCTTCAACATTCAGTCAATCAAAATATGCCTTATCATGGACAACAAATAACTATTAGACTTGGATCTGTAACCAAACTAATAACCTCCTATAATATCTCATTTTTGGAGTGAAGGATCATGATAATTTATTCTTTGATTGTGAGACATATGACTATTTTATTCTATCATACTTTGATCCCCTGTGTTTGTCTCTATAAATCTCCAATTCCATAAAGAATAGGATAAGCCTTTAATTGAGATGATGGGATTAAATTTGAAATTTGAAACATTAGATATTTTACCTTTAGGTAGAAAAACATTTGGTTTTGCCCTAGTTATTGACTCCCCTATTTATAGAACCATAGAAATCTCACCTTTAACAAGGATTTTAGGGGCTTACCAAGTTGATTCTAAATCATTTCTCTTGAAATTTATTCAATTCATTATAATAAGGTCAAGAAGAGCACCATTATGTCAATATGTCTATACATTTATTTTGGACCTATTAAAAGCTATGGTGAAATGACCAGTATCAAAGTACATACAGAAACAAAGGAAAATCCCTTGTAATCAATAGGTCAAGTCTAGTAATGGTCATAAATTTTTAGTTTAATATTTTTAGGTAAGTCAATTGATATATCAATATTGATAAGGATTCCAAAAAAATTGTGTGGCAAAGCATGGTAGTGGCTTGGTCTATCTACTAAAATTCACACATGGTGTTGACAATTACATTATAACAAGGTTCAATCCTAAAATTAAAGACAGACCTAGATAGGTTTTGAACAAACATATATACTCAGAGGGGGGTGAATCAGTAGATCTCAAAACATGGTTACTTACAACTTTCAAAAAGAATTTTAAACATATCTAAACTTAAACAAAGCAAATAAATATATCACATACACAAAACCACAACACACAACCCCATATTTATATGTGGAAACCCAAAGGGAAAAACCACGTTGAGAAAGCTGCTAGAATATATTGTTCTAATCCAGCCTCATAAAGTTTGTCTCACTGACAGAACCTCACTAGTTACATTTAAAGACACCCATCCCATGGAGACACCAATCCCCTATTTTAAGAGCATCGACTCTCCAGGAGCATCCACTCCCTATTCTAAGCACAAATTTAGTTTAATCTAATGACACCAACTTATCAGACATTTACAATTCAAATTAATAAATTAGATTTATAAAATAATCCATGTCTCTATTCTTTGTTGTAGGTTCAATTTGTAACTGCTTGTTACTTATTCAACACACTTTTTGCATGATATTCACTCTTCCTTCTTGCTTAATATATGTGTAGGATTTTCTATTTGACACTTAGATATTTTCCAATTTGATACTACTCCTCTATGCTTAGACGAGTTTCATAATTCTGCATCTATGGCTCAAACTCCTCTCATTCCAAAAAAATGACTATTTGTCTTCCCCGTTCTTCGTCACTTTGGAATTTTACATAATGTTATTTATTAAAACATTTGAAACATATAGTAAACTTTAGATGAATAACTATTTTTAGAAGAAGAACTGATACATTTCCTTCACTCATTACACCAAACATTGGTAACTGAATTACTCTATCGGGTTCTTGAAGGTGTATGACTCATGCCTTAAGTAACTCTCCTTTTGTTGGGTCTTCAAGTATGTAATACTTAGTTGAGTTCTTGAAGATGCATTACTTCAAACTGGCAATAAACTTCATCACTTTAGCTTCAAATCTATTTATTTGGCATTTATGTTTTGCTTCCCCTTCATCGATCTCTTCAAACATGCTCGATATTAAATCTGCCTTGACCCTTTGAGAATACCCTACACGACTTCACACTTACCCTTCAAAAAATTTGTATGTGATCTTGCCCTATGGACAAATTATTGCTACTTTTTGTTTCAGATATTTGCTTGAAAATCTTTGGAGAAAACTTATAAAAGAATACCATTTAGTCCTTTGCAATCCTCTTTTTTTGTTCTTCAAACTTATCCTTCAGTGTTTGAGAACAAGGCTTATGTTCCTTCTAACTATATCCTTTGGAAGGTTTTTTATGTACCTTTTGGGAAACTTTCAATGATCCACATACCTTTTAGACTTTTTGAAAAGATCCCTTCAGACTTTCTACAATGGTCCACTTGTCCTTCGAAACTTTTACAATGGTCCATTTACCCTTCAAACTTTTTGAAAAGATCCCTTTAGAATTCTTGAATAGTCCACTTTCCATTTAAAATTTCTAAAAATATCCCTTTAGAGAAAATGTAAGGATCAATTACCTTAATAATAGTTGTTGTGGATAATTTTCTTGCCAGAATTCACTTAAGACTAATTCTATCAGAGAAATGTTGTGGACATTTTTCCTACAACAAATCTCAAAGCCCAAACCATTTTTCCTACAAAAAATTTATTAAGACAGTTTTAGGTTATCCATATTGCTTGACTTATAATATCAAGAGAAGTAAAGTCATTCCAAAAATTTAATTAACTCTTCCTTGACCAATTCAAGTTCTTGAGACTGCTTAGCTTATGAATTCAAATGAAGTAAAGTTTTTATTACAATTTGATTTACTCACCCAGACCCATTTAGGTTATCTACAATGCTTTACTTATGAATCTCTTATAAGTAGAAACAGTTTGATTTCATGACACTAATTCACACTGCTTTGACCTAGTCAGGTTCTCCAACTAGCTTTACTTATAAATCTTTATAAGTAGAAGCACTTTGTCTTCACAAATTTGATTTACACTGCCTTGACCCAGTTGGGTTCTCAAACTAGATTTACTTATAAATATTTATAAGTAGAATCACTTCAACTTCACAAACCTGATTTACACTACCTTGACCTAAACGGGTTCTCTAACTATCTTTACTTATAAACCTTTATAAGTAGAAGTACATGGAGTTTACAAACTCGATTTGCACTCTCCTATCCCAGCCAAGTTTTTGGCACAATTTTACTTATGAAACTTTATAAGTAAGAACAAATGAAGTACATGAACATGACAAGCCTGAATTACTCTTGCAATGTAAAATATTCTTAAGTTCATCATTACTATGCCATTATCATTAATGTTTGTATATTTTACATGAATAAAAACACATGAAACTCTCATATTTCCAACAATCTCCCATTTTGACATTGATGGAAAAAATATCTGCAAGAATAGACAAACCTCCTTGCTTTGGTTCTTTGTCATGTTTTGTATCTACCCCTTGCTTTGCTTCTATGCCCTATTTTGAATTTGTGTCTTGCTATTTTCTCCCCCTTTGACAAAGAGTTCTTGACATATCATAGAGATGGATTGCTTCTTTACTATATGCCTGTGCAGATCCTTAGACCTGACTGGTTAGAGCACTTTGTGAGGGACTCCCCCTCATGCCATGGCATATTAACCTAAGCTTCTATGAAGGCACTTCAAATATACCTCTTTTGAATTCATGATTCTCAAGATGATCATGTATAAAACATTGGTCTAAAATACCAATCAAGAATCAACATATCTCTATATAGACAAACATAATAATCTAGAGCCAATATACCTTTGTCATCAAATTTCAAAAGAATTGTAATTTTCTCAGCAAACTACCTTTTATATTAATCTAGGAGTTAATAATGTTCCTTAAATACTCCCCCTATATTCATGCCCTATCACTAAAAGTTAGTGATGTGGTGTGGGAGTAAGTACTTTCATGCCCTATCACTAAACGTTAGTGATGTGGTGTTGGAACATATTCCATTGTGACTTCTTGATCACCAACCTTTTCTCTCAAAAATTTATAGTTGATTGATATATACTTTGTTCTGGAATGCATCATTGGATCCTTGGATATATTTATAGCACTTGAATTATCACACAAAATAGGAGTCGATCCTTTGAACTCTACTTCAATATATTTTAGTGACTGCTTCACCCACAACACTTGACTACAACATGCCACTACTGTAACATATTCTAGTTTTGCTATAGATAGTGTAACTGACTCTTATTTTTTACTCAGCCATGAAATAAGTCTATTGCCAAGAAAGAATGCATCACCACTCATGCTTCTTCGGTCATCTAAACTTCTGCCTAATCAACATCTATATATGTTGTCAAAGTGAAACCATTACTATATGGATGCCACAAACCAATGTCAATTATACCTTTGATATATCTAAAAATTCTCTTTACTACATTTATATGTCTTTCTTTTGGAGAAGACTAAAATCTAGCAACCATGCATACAACTTACATAATATCTGATTTATTAGTAGTAAGATAAACTAAACTACCAATCATTGATCTATACATAATATGATTTACATCAAGAGATTCATCACTTTTGATCAACTTACATCCAGTTATCATAGGAGTACTAACTGGTCGACTGTCTTCCATTTTAAACTTCTTGAGCATCTCCTTTGCATACTTGGTCTAGGATATGGAGATTCGTTCACTAGATTGTACAATTTGTAGACCAAAAAAAATGCAAGTACTCCTAGCATGAACATTTCAAACTAATTTTGCATTTGATTTGAAAATTATTTATACATATTGTTGTTGCTACCACCAAAAATAATGTCATCAACCTAACAATCTCCCACTTGGAGATAAACAGCTGTAACCTGTGCCTGTACCTGTACATCATCTAGTTTGTTCCCTTGGCTCTATATCCCTCTTCGAGATCACTCTTGAAGACCAACCACCACAAAACCTATAGTGCAAAACCTGTCATCCAAATCTCTTGCCACATCCGCATCTATGAACCCCTATAGAAAAGAACTTGACCCTGCATAGCATGTGCACCTGCTACTGGTCCCTCTAAGAATCCACTGAACTGCCCTCCAGTACTTCTTTCCAAAAATTGGCTCCAAACTTTCTGACAACTCCCACTGCTTGGGAAAACTCAGGTCTACACTAGACCTCATGTGATTTCGAACACTTGTTCTAAGCTCTGCTTGAACTATCCAGCCCTTGGTGTGCTTTCTGATTCTGCATCCTGCATCATGAACCCCACCAACACCATCTTCACACCAGCTCCCACATGGAGATAAAACCTGCTAGCAAATTACCCACATACAATAACTGGATAATGTCGTGACTCATCATCCACCTAGTAAGACAAAACCACAATAGTTACATTGACATTGACTGAAGCCATGTTTAGTCATCCACCTGTCAAATCTGTACCACTATCCTGCAGCTACTTCAAGACCATATGCCTTGGCCTTTCGTCTCACGTATCCATCCACTCTCTTCTTTAACTTGAGGATCCGTCCCTCATCTAGTTATTTCTTGTAGCTAACAACTCTACCAACAAATCCCTATTTGGTTCTTCTCCAAGGACTCACACTCCTCATCCATGCCAAGCTCCCACTGTTTCTGGATTCTACTTGCATTGCTTCTTCCATCTTCCTAGTTCTTGACCATCAGTAAGCAATATAAAGAAGGTGAACAATGAGTATGAGGTTCACTTACCCTTTCTAACCTCGATATGAGCGTTTGAGACTTGTTGACAGCTTGTTGTCTGCCCACCATCCGTTCCAGTGACCGATCTCAGCCATCTCCCAGTCTGCTCCCAACCGATGTCGGTTCCCTGCACTGACCCTGACTACTGATGTCATTTCCTTGGCCAATGCAGGTATCCTTTCTATCGATGTCAGTTCCTCCATGACCGACGTCGGTCTTCCTGTTGTTGATGTCGGTTACTGTGTGACTGATGCTGGTACCTGTGTTCGCCTGTGAGTGATAAATTTTTACTCGTGAGCTCTCCATGGATCAAAACCCGATTCAAATAAACATAGCTCTGCTCAGAATAATTCAGTTCCCTCACCTGATCTCTGTCCGTCATCTCCTCCATGAACACCAAGGCTTTCCAGTTCTTTAGCTTGTCAAAAACATCTGTCTTCCACTTAAGAACCTGCATTCCCCTCTTACATATGTGACCAAGCCTACAAAGCCACATCTGTATAACAAAAGGTGAAATAGTAATATAAGTAGATAGATAAATGATACCTACTTTCTTACCACCATCTAATTCAAGTGTATTCACTGTGAGAGTTATAGTGCATCTCTCATCACCCAAATTTCCTAAAGAAATTAGACTCATCTCCAAGACTGGTACCTGCATGACTTCCTTCACCACCTGTGTGTTATCTGTCTGCAATTTTAGCTTCACTTCCCCTTCGTCAATAATTTGACAAGGCTCTCCAACCCCTAAATAAATCTCTCCAAAGTCTCCAAAGACATACCCATGAAAAGATGCTCTATTTCGGGTTGCATGGAAAGAGGCAAAAGAATCTGTAAACAAAGATTCTACTTTATCCAGAGCAACCTATGCAACAACCCCTACAACATCTACTTTTACACACTGATCTTCTACCGACCAACAATCTCCTTTTACCTTCTCTTTCTTTCCATCAATCAGACCATTCGTGCTATTCAGTTTCTCCATTCGTAGCTTACTTTCTTCTGCCATTGCTATACTCCCACTCAATCTAAAACCCCTGCGAGTGACCTGTAATAAAAAAACACTACCAAATCTAAACTGCCTATTAGTCAACCCAACCAAAAGCTCTGATACCAATTGATGGTATCAGCTCTTGAACCTATAACCAAGGCTCTGATACCACTTGTCAAGAACCTAGAACAATAAACATGCTCTGATACCACTTTGTCAGGATCTTGCTCCACCAATAGAGCACATATGATTATTTCTTGTATTAGCAACTAAACAAAAAATTTAACCAGAATCAATAAGTAACTAGAAATATGAAACAACACAGGAATATGAGAGACAATACACAATTGTATTAATAATCACTCAGAAGAATATACAATAAGGAAGATGCCACTTCTTCCTCCACCTCAAAGGCTTGCCACACCTCAAGACCTTCTTCCCTCTCTCTCTCTCGGTCCGAACAATCAACTCTAATACAGAATTGATGTTCACCTCTCCAACCAGTCAATAACACGCTGCCAGTACGTCAAGTACACAACCGTACTCCAAGTAGATCTCCTGCTCTCTGCTGCTACATGCAAATCACTAGATCTTACTCACCATTGTAGATCTCCAAAAGAGGCCATGCCCACCTACTGACTAAGACCATACAAATACGAAGAACCCTTCTGATTCTCCAAACCAGTACCCACTTTGGTACTGTGGCACTAGGAGGAACACACCATTGCTCTTCTCTCTCAGAAGGAGCTTAATTGCTCTCTTACTCTCTAGCTACAATTTACAATACATGCCAATGGGTCTATATATAGATCCCAAACCTGAAAAATATCTTAGACTCTTAGTTTACTATAATTATCCATGCAGCTCAAGGCTCAAAATAGCCTTTACATGCAAACACTTTGTTCACTTAACTAACTGTTCATGCAACGAACAGTTCTGGAACACACAGGCGACCGATGCCGGTCCTTGCTTGCCTAGTTCTATCGATGTCGGCCAACTCCCTACCATTGTCGATTGCCTTCTGCACTGGTAATGACCTACGTCAGTCATGCTACCGACGCCGGTGCTTCTGGGTCTTCAGCAACCATCTATTTCAATCTGCAAAGAGTTGAATCTTTTAGCTCCACAACCTAACATATTTTAGACAATATAATGCTTTCTTTAATTGGCACATGTATTTTTCCTTATCTATAAGCTGAAAACCTTTAGGTTTTTCTATGTAGACTTCTTCTAGTGTTCCATTTATAAAATCTGACTTAACATCATTTTGATAGAATTTAAACTTATTAACGAATGACAATGCTAAAAACATTCTGATGGTTTCTAATCATGCTACTAGAGCAAATGTTTCCTCAAAGTCTATTCTTTATACTTGAGCATACCCCTTACAAAGAAGTCATGCTTTATTCCACATAATAGCTCCATCTTCATTAAATTTATATTTAAAGACCCACTTCATGCCTATGATGTTCTTCATTAAGGGCCTTGGAACTAGCTACCAAGTTTTGTTATTTTCTATTTGGTCCAGTTCCTCATCCATGATTTTTGCCAATTTTCATCTTTTCTAACTTCAGCATAGTTTTTGGGTTCAATTTCATATAGTAAAGAAAAACTTACCTATTATTTGCTCATTGTCACCCTTCTCCTTATTTGGACTCCTTCTAGCATGTATCTAATGATCTTCTCCTTAGGATGATTCATTTGAACAAATTTGGGTGGCATCTTCTCATCTTTATTTAACTCTTCCTCATTATTTGACATTTCATCCTCCTCTTCTTATTTCAACTCCTCAATACTGGTCTCCTTTATAGGTTCAGTCACTTCATTGAGATTCTCTTCAACTTTAACATGAATGATCTCTATTAGCTTATGAAGTCCTCTGTTATATCAAACATAAGTTTTGCTATGAGTAGAATAACCAAGAAAAATTTACTCATCACACCTTGATTCAATACTTCCTATCTTTTTCTCCTTCCTTTGAATACAACATTTGCTGCCAAAAACATTGAAGTACTTGATGAAAGTAGGTTTTCCATTCTAGAGTTTCTATGGAGTCTTATCACTATTTACTCTCAACTAAACTATATTCAAGATGTATATAGCTATTTGAACTGCCTCTCTCTAATAACCATCTGACAAGTCAACTTTATTCAGCATTGTTCTAGCCATCTCCTTGATAGTCATGTTCTTTCTTTCAAACACTCCATTTTGATATGAAGTGCTTGTAGCTGAGTACTGTCAATTGATTCCATGGTTCTCATATCATTCTATGAATTCATTTGAAGTGCATTTACCACCTTTGTCAGACTTGAGGCGCTTTATTTATGTACAAATTTTGTTCTCAACCATAGCTCTAAATATCTTGAGTCTTTCAAATGCTTGAGACTTTTATTTTAATAAATTTACCCATGTCATTCTAGTGTAATCATCTATGAACAACATGAAGTAATACACACCAATGGATCCTTTTGTCTTGGTTGGTCCACAAAGATCAGTATGAACTATCTGTAGAGGCTTTGTAGTTGAATATTCTTTAGTTTGAAATGAGCCTTTAGTCTACTTACCAAGATGACATTCTCTACACAATGTGTCTGCAAGGTTGAATATCTTTGGCATGTGTTTTACACATTTGTTATAACTTAATTTGACTAAATTATCAAAGATAACATGGCCCATCCTTCTATGCCATAACCAATTCTCATCAATCTTTGTCATGAGACAATTTGTATTATTTACTTCAATCAAATTATATATGTTACTTTTAGTCCTTTTTCCTTGAGTAATTATTTCACCAAACCTACGTAACTCACAACCTTTAGCATTAAAGATTAATTTATATCCATTGTCACACAGTAGATTATACTTCAGTCATTTGACATGACTAACACAATAGATTATGCTTCAGTCCTTTGACATAAAGAATATGATGAGTAGGGAGCTTACTATCAATGTGCAAGGTTCCTTTACCTCTGATTTTGACTGTAATATTATCACCCAAGCTGACAGTCCCTTCCTTGCATCAGCTCAGATTAGTGAACTTACTCTTGTTACCGGTCATACATTTTTAGCAACCACTATCTATGACTCATAGATTTTTCTCATTAGCATGTAAATAATTTTGAGCAATCATTGATTGATTACTCTTCTTCCATATCTCCTTGGGCTTCTTGATGGTACTTTTCTTTATTTTGTTACCAATTTATGAACCTTTGTTCACTTTGGAAGTTTTTACCCTTTTTGCATTGTGAGACTTTGATTTGGCAATCTTTGTTCTACAATGCTTTCCTATATGTCCAAAGTTATTATAGTTATAGCATATGACATCTAGATCTAGTAGAGGAGCAAATTAACTCCTACTTAAAAAGATTATCATTCTCCTAGGAAAAACCTTACAATCAATTGCTCTATGCCCAAATTGATTATAGCTATAACAATAACCATTAAATGATGAAGAATACCTAGTTATCATTATTCTTTGAGGATATAAAGGAGGTCTCTTGAGTTCTATTTTCTTCATGCTCCTTGCTATAATGTTGCTTCTTGTAGCAACAATCTTGGTCTTTGTAGGAATAGAGTTATTACTTACCTTCTACTCTTCAGGAATGTGCTTTCCTTCCTTTTTGATTTCTAATTCTACTGTAGCCTTGAAGTTTTCATACAGATTCTTAGTTGTACTCAACATGGAACTTTTGCCTTTCTCATATCTAAGACCTAATATTTCCTTGGAGGGATTTTGTAAATTGATCATTTCATCCAAAATGGCAGATACTCCTTTTAGTTTTAGACCTTTATCAATTTGTTCTTTGGCCTTTCTAAGATTTTTTTCTTAGATCTATGATTTCTTCCTCCATCTTTAAGCATTTTAAGGACTTTTCATGAAAATTAGATTTGACTACATCCTATATCCTCTTTGACTCTTCTACTTGAGTCTTTAAGCTCACTATCATTTGATCAATTTATTCATTTCTTTTGTTAGACTTCTCAATCTTCTTTTGACTAAGTTTTTTTGTTTAGAATTTTATTTCCTAAGCTTGTCAATCTCTTTCAGAGCACAAATGAGTTCACATTATAGATTTAATTGACCTTCTTCATCCTCCTCATCATCTAGGTTCTCTTCATCTTGACATAAAAAAGTTGATTCAGAAGTCATGAATAGAAATTCATTTTGTCTAACCACAAATGCACTGTCATGCTCATCACTTGAAGACCTACTACTGTCATCTACTAATTCACTCTCCTATTTTGAGTACATCCCCCTTTTTATTTTTAAATAAGCTTTTCTTCTTGGGATAATAGGATATCTCTTTCTTATTTTTCTTAGATGAATCAAAATCATCTTTCCTTTTATGTGGACATTTAGTAGCAAAGTGACCTATCTTTACATAATTTAAACATTTGAAAGGTAACTTACCTTTGTATTTACCTGAGCCCTTCTTCAATTTTTTGATGAAATTGGATTCTACATCATCAACCTCCTAAAATTCATAATTATAAGCTTATTCCTCTTTTGTTGCTTAGAAGCTTTGAATGTAGCTTCCCTCTTGGATAACTTAGCTTCTCCCAGCCTCATCTCATATACAATAAAAGTTCCATGCAACTCATCTACTATGAGCTTGTTCAGATCTCTTGCTTCTTCAATGGAAAAAATTTTAGAGTCATATTTTGTTGTCAGAGATCTTAATACTTTATTGAAAATGACTGCTTCATCCATTTTTTCTCAAATTCCTCTGATGGCATTTATAATCTCATCTACTCTAAAAAGGTAATCCACAATATTCTCATCCTTATCCATCTTGAGACTTTCAAATTGTCCCTTATGATTTTGGATCTTTGCTTGATTTATTCTGTCATCTCATTCATATATGCTCTTAAATTTATCCCATATATTTTTTTCATTTTAGCAATGCATCACTTTTACATTCAATAGTCCACAAAGAATAGCATTCTTTGCTTCGGCATTGTCTTCACAAGTCTTATTTGTTGACTAATCAGTTGAAAGAGAAACAAGGGGTATGTATCCATTTACAATAGACATCCAAACATCAAAACCTAAAAAATTCAAATACGCCTCCATTCTTATATGCCATAAAGCATAGTTAGTCTGATAAAACAAAGGTGCTTTGTTTGATGATGTTCCATCATGGCTAGTCATTTTATGTTCAAACTCCAAGATTCACTTGAGCTAATTAAGCTTCTCAAAAGGAACCTATGGCTCTGATACCAATTATTGAACACGCCTATCTACTGAGAGTGGGGGTAAATCAATAGATCTCAAAACCTAGTTACATACAAATTTCAAAAAGAATTTTAAACATATGCAAATTTAAACAAACCAAAGAAAGATATCACATGCACATAAGCAAAACACACAACACCAAATTTATACGTGGAAACCCAAAGGGAAAAACCATGGTGAGAAATCTATTAGAATCTACTATTTTAATCTAGCCTCACAAAGTTTGTCTCATTGACAAAACCTCACTAGTTACATTTCAGGACACCCATCCCATGGAGACATCAATCCCCTATTTTAAGAACACCAACTCTTAAGAAGCACCCACTCCTTATTCTGAACACCAACTCAGTTTAATCTAATTGCACCAACCTATCATACATTTAAAATTCAAATTAATGAATCAGATTCATAAAAAAATCCAAGTCTCTATTCCTTGTTGTAGGTCTAATATGCAACTACTCATTACTTCTTCAATGTGCTTTTATGTGATCTTTACTCTTCCTTCTTGCATAATCTATATGTAGGATTATTTGTTTGACACTAAGATATTATCTAATTTGATACTCCTCCTCCATGCTCAGATGAGTTTCATATTACTACACTTATGGTTCAAACTCCTCTCATTCTAAGAAATTGATTGTTTGTCTTCACTATTCTTCATCACTTTAGAATTTTTAATAATGTTCTTGATTAAAATATTTGAAATATATAGCAAAATTCAGATGAATAACCATTTTTACAAGAATAACTGATTCATTTCCTTCACTCATCACACCAAACTTTTGTAACTAAATTAATCTGTCAGGTTCTTGAAGATGCATTACATCAAATAGGCATTAAACTTCAACACTTTAGCTTCATCTCAATTTATTTAACATTTATGTTTTACTTCCCCTTCGTCAATCTCTTCAAACTTGCTTCATCTTTAATCCACCTTGACCCTTTAAGAATGCCATACATGACTTCACACTTACCCTTGGATAAAGTCATAAGTGACCTTGCTCTATGGATAAATTGTTGTATATTTTTATTCTAGACAATTGCTTGAGAATCTTCGAACAAAACATCCAAAAGAATGCCATTTAGTCCTTTGCAATTCTCTTTTTGTGTTCTCCAAACTTATGCTTTGACATTTGAGAACAAGCCTTATTTTGCTTCCAACTATATCCTTCCATAGCTTTTTTATGTACGTTTAGGAAAACTTGCAATGGTCCACATACCTTTAAGAATTTTTGATAAGATCCCTTTAGACTTTTTGCAATGGTTCACTTGTCCTTCAGAACTTTTGGAATGGTCCATTTACCCTTTAGAATTTTGAAAAATATCCCTTTAGACTTCTTGAATGACCCACTTGCCCTTTAGACTTTTTGAAAAGATCCTTTCTGAGAAAATCTAAGGATCAATTACCCTAAAAAAAATTTCCACAGACAATTTTCCATCAAGAATTCACATAAGGCAAATTCTATCAAAGAAATGTTACAGACATTTTTCTTGCAAGAAATATCAAATCCCAAACCATTTTTCTCACAAAAATTCACTTAAGACCATTTTGGTTTCTCTATATTGCTTGACTTATAAGATGAAAAGAAGTAAATTCATTCCAAAAATATATTTAACTCTTCCTTGACACATTCAAGTTCTTGAGAATGCTTAGCTTATGAATTTAAATGATGTAAAGTTGTTATGGAACTGTGATTTACTCATCCAGACCCACTTAGGTTCTCTGCAATGTTTTACTTATGAAGCTTTATAAGTAAAAGCACTTCAGCTTTACGAACCTGATTCACATTGCCTTGACCCAGTTGGGATTTTGAACCAGCTTTACTTATAAATATTTATAATTAAAAGCACTTTGACTTCACAAACTTGATTTAAAGTCCCTTGACCCAGTTGGGTTCTCAAATCAACATTACTTATAAATCTTTATAAGTAGAAGCACTTGGGCTTCACAAACTTGATTTACACTATCTTGACCCAGTAAGGTTCTCAAACTAGATTTAATTATAAACCTTTATAAATAGAATTACATGAAGTTCACAAACCTTATTTTCTCTCTCTTGACCCAATCAAGTTTTTGGTACGGATTTACTTATGAAACTTTATAAGAGAAAATCACGTACATGGACTTGACAAGCCCAAATTACTCTGGCAATGCAAAAGCTTCTTAAGTTCATCATCGCTATCTCTTTATCATTAATGTTTGTACATTTGACATCAATGACAACACAAGACACTCTCATATTACCAACAATAGGACTAATATTAAAATTATTCAGTGAGTGGCAACATCTCAAAAAACATTATTTCATTAAAATAGTGTGATGATCACAACACCACAACTGATCTTAAATCTTCTCTTTATCTGCAATGAGGTCAACAAATACAATGAAAAATCCTTTGGCATTCAGATAGATTTCTAGCTTACTTGTCAAGAGAGGTTGGCATAACTCTATGGACCAAGTATGGAGGTTTACCCATAAGTTGTTGAAATGACAAATGATGCCTTTGACTGAGAAACACTCTTTAAAACTGAGCACTACCTCAATCAACTCATCACTAAAATGAACTAAGGGAGATAAAAGATTTGGGTTAGGGGGATTCAACTTCAGCTTGGTTAGTTGTATGGGAACTACCTCCACAAATGATTTAAGTCCACTATAATATTTCCATCTCCCTTTGCATTCATATCTATATTACTCTAATATGTAATAGTTTAGTTTATATATATTGGTCTACTATATGAGATTCCATTGATCATATTTATTTATTTATATTATCTATACATCTCATTCTCTTGTTCATACCTTTAAAATTTTACATCCCTTGGATATTATGATTTGTTATACTAGATGAAGACATTGACTCATTGTGCAAACTAAATTTTATTTTATTGTGTTTATTTGATCACTATGATTGTGACAATCCTTGATCATTCATGTCTGTATTTATAAATCTATTTTATGTGGGTACATTAAATATGTCTTATCATTTTTTTATATTAGTTGTGTTACAATATCCTCTTCTCAATTTCATAGCCATGTTTTTTATATGTTGGATTGGATTTGAGTCATGTCTTTGATGTTTGTGTTTTCTTTATGCTCAAGGATTATTCACTATTATATTTTTAGTATATGTCAAGGTATCGTACTATAATTTTTACAATAATAAATAGTTTTTTAGTCTAGCCAATCAGAGCCTTTGATAAGACATATGACTTTACCAATTTTAAAGTTTTATATCCAAAAATTAAGGAATATTGCCTTACATCTTTTCATGGAACATTATATTCATATCAATATGATAATTATTTTATTTTTAAAATTATTCTAACACTAATTGATTTGAAATAAGATTCATTTTTAATTAATGAAAATTGATATATTTATATCAATATAATAATTACAAAATTGACATGTCTACATGCATTGATTAACAACATTCTCCTAAAAATTTTCTTAAGAAAATTATATTTTTAATTAATTCATGATACTCTATAAATTATTTAAAATAACTCTTACTATATTTGATAAATATTTACATTTAAAAACAACGAAAAACCATTCTTCCCAGCTTAATTTACACCCTTGGACCTTCTGCATTACCTTCCAAATTTCAATAACATAAAAATAAATTTCAATATATATATATATATATATATATATATATATATATATATATATATATATATATATATAATTTCATCCTTAATTTTAAGGGTATATATCCCTACTAAATATCATAAAGACGAATCTATAGGTCCACAATCTAACGTATTAAAACATTTAAACATACAAAATTGATATATTTATAAATAATATTTTCTATTATATTTTATAATATAAAAGCACTTGGAACACCAATAATAAATTAATTTGTATACTACATTAGAATATTTTTACTATAAAATTGGTATAAATTGTAAAACCAAAAACACAAACTAATCGTAATATCTTATGTAACTTCTAATTTGTTTTACATGATAACAATTCTAAATACTTTTCAATAATTATACGCGACCCTTATTAAATGTGTCACTCAAATGTTTTCTACTATACAATTTGTTTCATAAAATTTTAAAACATTAATTGATGTATAAATAAAAATTCAGAAGTCCGTATGAGGTAAGACACCTTTTGAAGTGAATTAAAAAATACCATGCTCCCCATTAGATAATTTTATAAACTTCAATATGAATATAATAGTACCTTGACTTAGGTTTTGTTTTTTAAGGCGATATTGTGCTTCGTGATCTTTTGTTTTGAATATTACATTACATTGAGTTTCTTTTTCACATCATATATAGAGATTTTTAAATTGTATAAAGGATTTCAAAATGTATTAGAGACATTTTTTATTTAATTATTATATTATTATTAACAATTATTGTTATTTTAAATTCTAAGTCATTATACTTGCGATTTCAATAAATCTTATTAAGTACTATGTTTGTAATGAGAATAAATTTGTAATTTATATGTATGTGAATTTATTTTCAATATATTATATAGAAAAAGAGACAGATCAACCTTATATCTCAAAAATAAAAAAAAAATTATGGCAATCGTCGAAGTCCATCTCTTTATAAAAATTCATTTTGTGTAGTAGTTTAGTTATAGTGAAAAGAATAAATAAATGTATAGTCTTATATATGTGATAATAAAGACAAATTTTGAATTATTTTGTGGTACGATTTATATCTCACTCTTTTATAGAAGAGTATAGGGGGTAACATTTTTTATTATAGGCAAACCTTATTTTTAGGAAGATTTTTTTTGGATTCTAATTTTAAAATGATAATCTTAATGACATTTTTTCATTTTATTTGTTTGGAGGAGGAATTCTAATGGTGCATTGCCAATTAAGCGTATTTATCTTTATGGAGTTTGTATATAATCTACATAGCGAGTTCGTATGTAATCTATTGATCTTGCAGTTAATAAAACTTGATATCTTCTACTATGAATATTTCATTAACTTGTGAAAATTTTACCACAAAAATCCTATGTTTTATCTCATACATGTTAAAAATTTATTTGTTTAATTATTTTTTTAATTACATTCTATTAATTTTATATAATTGTAGAGTTCGTAGTTTCCTATCATATAACAAATTTAGAAGATAAATACTCTAACAAAATATATCTTAAAACATAAAAATTAGCCAAACACTGTATTAAATCAAAATTATTATTCATCATCATATTTATGCCAGAGGGATTTTTATAGGAAGGGTCATATCACATATTCATCTACGGATCTGGGACCTGCCAAACTTAACAATTCGGACTGTTGACACATGTTAGTGGGAGAGAATAAGATCGTCGGTCTCGGTGGATGGCAATGAACAGTTTCAATACTGGAGAAGGTGAATTGTTCGTTGAAACCATTTTCTCCACATACAAGGGAGCGCATATGGGAGTTGGGGGTGGCGAGGTCATGGAGAGATGCATGGGGAGGATGTGGGAGATGTAGACAGGTGGATGGAACGGAGGAGCAAAGGCGTGAGTAACCGGTTGGGTGAAGGTGTTGCGAGAATCGGGGAACTGGGGGAGTGAAGGTATGGTGATGGTTGAGGGTACAATTTTTTTTGGTTTGAATTAAAAGATATATATATTAAATTTTCTTTTAATAAATATAAAATAAAATAAATAAACATTAAATACATCAAATAAATAAATAAAATTTTATATGTTATTTGATTTAAATAAAATTTAAAATAATAAAAAATTAAATTTCTTTTATTTTATTTTTAAATATATAAAAAAATAAAAATAATATTTTTAACTTTTTATAATTTTAAAAAAATAAAATAAAATAAAAAATAAAAAAATCAAACAATTTAAAAACAAAATATTATATCCCGACCACATTCCTTTGCAAGATCAAAACGACCATTAATTCTATTTATCTACATCATCAACATCATTACGATCATGTGATTCATTGGAACTACTCCCATTAGTAGCAAATAACATCACCGTGAAATGATGTTGCAATTCATGTTGTGAAATGATAAAGACGAACTTTTACGCTGGCCTTTCATTTATTGGAGGCCATGTTCAGGAAGTACCACAGACCACGACAAAGTATAGATTTTAGCCTAGTTTATTTATTATGTCTCTTTCCATTCTATGATTACCTCCGTAAAATTAAATCAGCTAAAAGCAGGTTGCTACCCTGTTACCTCATATGTAGCTCTGCTAAAATTCTGTCCATGCAAGCGGTTAGAAATGGACAACCTAATAAAAGTCAATATAGGAGTAAATTTGCAGTCCAAAAAACTAGAAAAAGAGGGGGAGAGCCTGCCCTCCATGTATATAGTTAATATATTAATTTTTTGTTTTTAAAGTTCAAGCACAAATAGACTGCTTATTCATTTGAGTCCCCATTTTGGATTGGGTTTCAAATAGTGACCAAACTTGGTAGACCTCAACTGCTTATACATTTGAGTCTCTATTTTAGTTTTCCACATTTTAAAAGAGTGCAAAAATCGACGGGTAAAGAATGCAATGAAATCTGTTACTTTAAAGTGGTGAACAATATTATTGCCAAATTATTATTATTATTATTATTATTATTATTATTATTATTATTATTATTATTATTATTATTATTATTATTGTTATTGTTGATTAATTAATTCTGTCAAATTTAGCTATGTCATTGTAAAAAAGAAGATATCAAATAAATTATTATCAGTCTAAATTATATATGATAATGTAGAAGGTAGACAACAAATAAATAAGAATCTCTCAAATTTAGATATATCATTATAGAAAGGAAGACAACTAATAAATAAGATAAACAACAAATATATAAGAATAAGTCAAATTCCAATAGGGTACTGTAAAAGGGAAAATAATAAATAAATAAGAATAAGTCAAAATCAAATATATCATTAATGAAAGGCAGACAACAAATAAATAAAAATCTGTCAAATTCATATATGTCATTGTAAAAAGAAGGACAACATATAAATAAGAATCCGTCAAACAAATATGCCACCATAGAAAGGTAGATAGCAAATAAATAAAAATTTATCAAATTCATATATATTATCATAAAAAGAAGAAAAACAAATAAATAAAAATTTGTCAAAATCAAACACGCGATCATAAAATAGTAGACAAATAAATAAAAATATGTCAAATTTAAATATCATTATAAAAAAGAAGACAACAAATGAATAAAAATCTATCCACAAGTTAGAGAGACTGAAACATCAACCATATGTCTTCCAAATATAAAATATGAATACCAATGTACTGTAACTAAAACACATATATAATATACCACTGTAAGAAGAACAACAACAAAAATAAAGTAAAACAATAATAATATATGAATAAATATAATAATAAATTTTGATGTTCGAGCAAAAATACACTCATAAATTTAAGTCACCATTTTGGGTTGGAAATTACCAGTAACCTTCAAATAACTTAAAAAGATTGTTTACCTAAATAAACTGAGTACACGGGTGGCAGAAAACGCGGACGCAGCTGTCAGTTTTAAGGGCATTATGTTGATTTGAATTCGCTACATGATATTAGGCTATTCCAGTTTGTCTCTTTCTGTTGGTGGGGTCCATGAAGGGAGAAATAATTGTTGGTGGGGTGGGGTCCATGAAAGGGGAAATAATTGTATATATAGGCGCCCTCACCCCCCAACCCCCACCTTAGAGGTATGTGATCGAGTGATTTATTATTTGCTCATTCTTTATGTTGATTAAAGTGCCTTAAAGAGCATTTATGCCCTTTGCATTTTTGGTAAGGAAAATTTGATTAAAGTGCCTCATAAGAACATTTATACCTTTTTACATTTTTTTAGTTTAGTTTGGGAAAAGAAAATTTGAAAAGTTTATATTATGAGCGACAGTAAACCATTCGTTTAATAAGATGAGGGTCAAGAAATAAAAAGTAAGTTTTTATTTAAATTATTATTTCTCTTATATTTTTTGTCTTAGTTTTTTAATAAAGAAAATAATAATATAATTATATATAGTTTGCCATTCTTTTGATAAAGGGTCTCCCTTATTTTTATATATTTATATGATCTTTTTATGATATATTAAGTTTAGGCATTTTTATATTAAGTTTATAAGAAAGGATTCAAACATCCTCCTCTAATGTTTTGAGGTTGGGGATTAAGCATTCACCAAATGAAATATATCTATATATTATTTTCAACCAATAAAAGGAATATTTTTTATGGTATAATTGACACTTCCTTATATCCGTCCCCTTAGTAGCCTATTATAAATATAGTTAAGGAAGGGGGTTGACTGCAAATATCTTTAATTATCACTCACTCAATTGATTATGGAGGAGAAGGATGGGAAGGACTTCTAGAGCTTGAATAATGGGAGAGGATTATATATGTAGGGGTGACTCATGGTCATTCATGTTATCTTTTATAGTGAGAATCTAATACTATGTCCCAAAATTTTATATTTTCTAGTAAAAATCATGAATGTTTTGGACAACAAAACTTGAATTTAGCTATCTAAAAATCAATAAAATATAAATATGCTAATTTGTATATACCTACGCAGAGTGCATGTACATTTCAAAAAATAAAATTTTAAGAATAAAATTTTGGCATATATTTTCATTTTATTATTTTTTAAAATATTTATTCATATTATACTAGGACACACTATTAGGCTTTGACACCTTAATAAAAGGCTTGAATTATAAGAAATTAATCTTCTACCTCCCTCTAGGGTTACGGCCTATAGTTAAGTGCATCCCTCACTTGGCCACTCTCTCTCTCTCTCTCTCTCTCTCTCTCTCTCTCTCTCTCTCTCTCTCTCTCTCTCTCTCTCTCTCTCTCTCTCTCACACACACACACACACACACACACACACACACACAACATTTTTAAAAGAATTCATGGGGACCCACTATTGCCTCAAGACATTTATTTAAGGTCCTCACATCCTTATAAATTCTTGACAGTAGTCTTAGTTTTATAAATTTAAGGTTTTATTTGAACTCTAAAGTTATAAAAAGAATCAAGATTTGAAAGCCAAAGCTTAAATGATCATTTTAATTTATTTTAAACCTTGGGTTTTCATAATTTTATTGATGCATTGGGACTAGTGAAACTAATGTCTTTTGTCATAGTTTTCCCTATGTTTTATATGACCATAGGATTATTGCTAGAGACTTAACAAGAAATCATAACTTGGACCTTGTTTTATTTTATTTGACAGCTACATAGGTGTCTTTACTATGTTCTTTGAGTCGTTTATGCCTTTGAAAAAGTTTCTTAGTCCTCTGAAGTCCTTAAGAACTAAAAATTTAATAAGTGGCATTTATACATTACATGGAGCCTTTCAACTTTAAAGAAAATTCTATGTGTTCCACATCTCTAAGCTTTGAAAAAATGCCACATAGCATGTTTACATGAACCTAGAACCAAATAAGCTTTGAAATGAAATATTAATAATGTAATGACCTTCTGAGCTTCCGCAGTCTCTAATGATTTTATAGGTGGTGACTTTTTGCTAAGCTAGAACCACAAAGTGACTTAAACAAGTCTAATGGTCTTGACACCTCATAGTCTAATACCCCTATCTTTCAAGTTATAAGCATTTGATAGTTAGTATAATTTCATAGGCCTAGAGCTTCAAATACTAAAAACCAAGTTAACTATCTAATGTTCCCATGGCTGCATTCCTTTGAGGACCTGAGATCAATCCATGTGTCAACATCTCATCAATATGAAGCATTCATAGGGACATACATAGTTTAAAATGATAATAAGATCATGTATATAAGCCTTCAATTTCCTGCAAGACCCAATTCATTCCATGTATTACAATAATGTTAACTCATTGCCTTCAAACATATAAAATTAAGTTATGAATCTAAAGGTCTGACTGTGAAAGAAACAAATAAGTATCAAAATCCATGAAGTTCATAACCAAAGTGCACGTAAGGAAATACTGATAATAAATCCAATAAGTTGGTAAGTGAGAAAATAACAACTGTCTCAAGTAGGTGACTAGACATGCAAAGTTAGCGAGAAATAGCAATATGGCAAATACAAACCTATAAAAGTGACTTGCACATTCAAATTAAAATAAGAATCAAATTAAAATTCATTAGTTGCATTGAATTCATATGAATTCAACATTCAAGGCATAGAATTTTGGACATATATGCAAAATTTGGTGAAAATTAAGTCACTTCACCATTAATCTACGAGTGGATATATCATTTTCATTATCCTCTATGACCAAAATCACTAGTTTTCTTGTTAACCTGCAAAGAGAGTTCATATAATTGTAAAATAATACATATAAGCATCGATTAAATGTCTGCCTCTTCATATTAAGCACACATTCAAGTTCTTTCTGCATACTTTAATGTAGTAACTACTGAACACATGGATATAATGTTTTACAAAAGTGGTCATGAGTTTATATTCCTACACTACTCATCACTCCAAAACACAATCAGCTTCATGGACCTATACCCTACATAAGACCAATTATCCCTAGACAAGAAACAATATGTCAATGACATGCTTCCAATCAAAACCATGGGAGTTCATCAAGAAATGACAAAACCAAAGGTAATTCCATAAATTGGCATGATTAAGTATTTATTTTTCAATGGAATTTTTTTGGGGGATTGCATCCACCTTAAGGAAGGAAAAATTGTAATTATTTATATTTATGAGAGATCATCTAAGAGGTACCTCAAAATCCTTGGGCCTAAGGTAACATATAACCATGTTTAGGCCAATCAGTGGCTTGAGCATAATATTATTGAATGTAAATTAAAGTAATGGTTGATGAAAGGATAGAGGTTAAATCCCAAGGAAGACACATAATCCAATGGCATTGTCAATTTCATGATTGGTATTAGGATCGCAATGGCTATGGTAAATAAAATTGTATGGTTTTCCTAGTATCATGTATGTACAAGTGGAATGGGTCCGTTCGTTGGACAATATATTGACCTCTAACAATATTGTTACCCTAGGTGAGTTATCAGTGTTAGAGTAAAGGCATAAATGTATAAAGATGAATAAATGATTATTGATGGAAAATTTTACATGATGTTTTTTTTATTAGATGAAATCTTGTACATAATTCATATGGTAAAAGGAAAATTATGTATACCATCTACTAAATATATTGATGAAACAGTCTATAAGTATTATTCCCTTATGTTCATCCACATAATGAAGAATGAAATCAAGAGGATTTATGCAAAAGTATATCCTCATGTATACCATGTAATTCATGGCACTCAGATGCCTTGGCTATCTTAGAATTTGAGGAGAACCATTGATAGACATGAGGCTTACTAGTATTACCCTAGCCTTACAATTATAAGGATTGAAGGGATAAGGACACCTTTTTTCTTATTACCTCACCATGTCCTTCACAAAATTACAAATTATGAAATATCTTACCAGATATATAACAACATAGATGATGAGCTAGGATAGAAGCATTTTGACTATTAATTTAAAACTCCTCTAAGTATTGGATAGATCCAATACATGGTAGGATCTCACTTAAACCAAGTGGGGAAGGTGAGAACTACCTAGAGTATCGATGAGGACCAGATAAGAGAATGTACCCCAAAATGAAAATAATGAATTACATCTAAACCCTATGGGAGAAGAAGAAGGTGAACCTTACATATGTTCACCAGGGGTATGAACATGATGAAAATTTCCTAACATAGATGATGATTTAGAGGTATTGACACACATAAAGAATGAAAAAATGTTTATGATGTCACTCAGGACATACAATATAATTTAGAGATTAAAAAAGAGTAGGTAAATGAAATGTTATAACAAGCTCAAAAAGCATGGATCTGTCATTTTACCTTAGTACAAATTTAGGATTTAGTAGGCCCATGCCAACCCCACTCTCGTTAAACATAAAAGGAATATCCACAAGAGGGGGAGTCTAGCAACCAAAAAGGAAAAAACCTCTAGATTATAAAGGAGATTCTTATAGGTCTCCCTGGTCCCTTGCTAGGGTATACTCATATAGCTAACACTACCACACCTTTGGGCATAGCCATTGTAGTAGAGAAAACCCCATCTCCATAGGACAAGTAAAAGAGTGAATTATTAATGACACCTCTACCACCTCTCACATCAGTTATACAAATACTTCTTTTGGAGTTTTTGTAATATTTTACCCATGTTTTTATTCTACTCCTCCATCCTCTCAACTATGATCATGTCCATCCAATCCCCCTTCAATCTTCACTCCCATCAAAACCACCCATATAAGTAGTTCTTACTACTATGTCCCCTTTAATTATTTCATCATCTCACTCACTTCTTCTTTCTCCCATAGCCACTTACCGTAGGAGATAAAATATTCTTCTATCCTTGTCCACATCTAAGCAACTAGAGGAAAGACCATTTTTGGTCTAAATATAATAGAACAATACCTTAATATGGAAGAATCAAAGGAAGAAGAAATTAGATTGGTGATATACATGGTTGACTATGACATAGATGACGAGGAAGAGAATGCATAAATTATGATGGAAGAAAAATATAGGGTGAGTTAAGAGGAGGCCCAAGTTGAATAAGATGAAGAGGTTGAGTTAGATAAATTCAAATATATAAGCTTGGGAATTGTATAAGTAGTAGATACACCATTTGGTGTTCTAAACTAGTAAGTCTACATAATGGAGTGAAGTTAAAATATAACTGAGGTAGTCTCTTATTTGTTTTCTTCTATCTCTAGTGTATATATCTCAACTATGGATGTACCCTTATCTAGTCCTAGTGTTTAATTATTTGGTATAGTTAAGTATTATATTATTTCAAGTTCTGTAAAAATAAAGACTCCTAAGAAGGTAGACCATTTTAAATATTTGGTTACTATTTTAATTTTTGATCTTTGAATTTCACCAGTCCCTAGAAAACCTTCAATCTAAATGTAGTTGCTAATGCCACAATATTGATAAATAAAAATATCCACTTTGATAGTTGAAAAGACCCCTGACTTAAGTAAATTTATAGCTAAGGTTGATCCACAAAGGGACATTTCACCATGTGAAAGGATTATTTACCACCCATTCCAATTCATGATTCAAATGAGTTATTAATTGTCACCTTCAACATTTAATCCTTTTGTAATAACTCTTCTAATAACATCTCCATCCTCTACATCTAAAGACCCAAGTCTATTAGGTGAAGAAGGGATACTTACTATTCATAAATGGGTTAGATAAATGTATGGAAATTAGTATGGAATATAGAATTTGATTGTCACTAAATTTACCACATTCTCCACTAGATTTGATAGGTAGAGTGGTACAATACAAAGGGTGAGGAAGAGGAAGGAGATACATATTGACACAAGGGAAGAATTTAAAATTGAATAGAATTAAAATCTATTTCCACTTAGTAACAAATGTAAAAATAATCTTGGTGATCCTAATGAATAAATACATGATTTCTATAGTTTTGTGAATTCTACTAGGGAGACAATGAAATGAATTTACAAAATTAAGGAGGAAGCACAATAGAGAATAATGAAAATTTAAATTATAAATGTTCCTCTTGAAATTTTTAATATTGTGGAGAGTGCAGCCACTAGGTTATATGAGATTTTGAATAACATTCAGGTTTACATAGGTAAAATCCAATCATAAATAAGTAAAGTGCTCAAGTTATGTAACAAATTCAAGGAATATGAGAAAATACCTCCATTTTTTATTCAATGTTCTTGTATTAGTGATTTTAAGCAACTCAACTTAATTTCCAAATAAGATATAACATTGGCCTAAGACTATGTAATTAAAAAAAGGGATTTTAATCTTGAGTAACATAATCAAATGAAGGATCTATTACCATATATAGTGCATTATGGGAACTAGGCCTTAGAAATTTTGAATGATATGAGGTTTATAGATATATTTAGTGAGTTGTTCAATTGGTCAAATTATGAGACTATCATCAAAGCAACAATAAATATATTTAAGGATGAGGTTGAGGGAATAACATATAGAACTAATAATGATATTTTAAAACTAACCAGTTTTATTAAGGATCAAGTGACAAAGTCTGAATCCATGTAATAGAGTTTAAGATCTTGAAAGAAAAGCACATGAGGTTGGTGGCTGAGGCCATCAAAATATTCAAGCTTACCTTACTCAATTTCTATATTATCAATAATTAGTTTGAATCCACCAAAGAATTATTTAAATAATTCAAGGCTATGTGTGCAACTTCAAGACCAATACCTAACACACATCCAACTGTAAGTGTTTCCACATCATCATAGACTCCCAAATTTTTTGTATATGTATTCATGCACACTCTAGGTGAGATAGTCTTGATACCTCAAATAGCTATAATGACCACTTCAATTTCAACAACAGTCACTGCAACTACCTCACCATCTACTATAACCATATTATAGTTTTCTTTTTTTAGTGGTGTTGCATTAGCACTATTTAAATATACATATGTATTTATATGTTCTAATTATGATGGAAATTTTAGTTAATAATTCATTTAGCATGTATATATATTTATTTTAGATAAATAATTCTATTTTGAGTAATCATTATTGTACATGCATACTCTACATGAGACTAGCAAATGATGTTATTTATGGATATGTGTTTTTAAACTCACATAAGAAATGAGGACTTACCCATCCAAATCTTATATATAATTGTATCTTCCCAATCCAAAAGGGATAAGATTTTTGGATATTGAAATTAATATGAAATTTTGAAGAAGCTTTTTCAGTTTATATAGATGTACAAATCTTGATTCTTATCCAAACTTATGGATTGTTTAAGAAGTTATATTATTTTATCTTCTTAGTATTTTCATGTTTCATGTGTTATCTATCTAATAAATAGTTATTCATATTGATCTATTTTTAATCTAAATTTATTTTTCATATTAATCATATTCCTCCTTATAAATGTGATATTGCAGTCTTACAAACATATAAGCCTTTGATTCTATATGTTTACGTACATTGTATTTTAGTTCCCATTTAATACTAATTACTTTTTATTATTTGTGTCATATAGTATCCTGAAATAGACAATAGTGTTTGATTCCATGTCCAATGTCTATTTCAAGTGATAATTTAGAAACATTTCATATGGTGTGGTCCATAAGCCTCCTTTTCTTCCCTACCTTTCCCTCTTTTTTGAGATTATTTTCATCCTACCCATATTAGGTTATATCCATCACTAGTCCAAAAATATCAATTCTATTTATATTCATTTATATTTAACCCATATATGGTAAACAAATTACTTTTCTCACTGCTATGCCACCAATAGGTTGTTTATAAAACCAAAAACCCAATAACTCATTCCTTGGATGTAATTTTACTCATAGATATTGAAATGTTAAAGGATACTTCACAAGGTCTCTAGGGTTTAAATGAAATACACATCAATAGTAACTAAATATGGAATTAGAAGGAGGGATTTGAACATCTGCTTCTATTTATTTATAAATAGATCACTTAAGTTGCACTTGAAACACTCAAAATATTAACAAGGCCTATGCCAAACACTAACTTGATATACCACCATTGAAAATCCATACAAAATTTACGTCTAATAAGAGAGTTAAGAAAGGACCTTGAGATAAATCATTCTTTCTAGGTAGATAATCCTATCTTATACTATTCCCTATATCCCTAGATATAAAATGGCTAGCTAGATAAAATGTCAATATTTCTAGATTTGTGCATGTATTATTAGGAAACCTTAAAAATTATCTTTCTTATTTTTATCCATTAGGGATTATGTCTACTCAAAAACACATAAAGGCCTTCAAGACTTCCATGGGATTATTAAATGTAACCCTAAAAGACATGGCATGTAGATGTTGTCCATTCACACTACAAGATGATGATTAGGATTAGTTTTTCAATATCCTTGAAGGATATCTTACATCATGGGATCAATGTCAAAACAATTTTTTGGGACAATTTGTCAAGTCACTAGTGAAATCCTTATTTAGCAACACTTTACAAGCATAAGAAGGGAACAAAATCAGCCAATATATGCCTTTAATTATAGGTTCTAAAAGTTGTATAATATTCTCAAAACAAGATACAAACCTACTAAGGATTTGTCCCTTAAAATGTATAATAACGCCTTGGACCCTAGGGATATTATTTTTCTATGCAAACCTATTGGTGTTGATACACTGCCTATAGATTATGTTGAATCTATCAACATAGATAAATAATTGAACTGATAGATGTATTATTTTTCCCCACATTATCATAGTCCTATTTTTATAGCCTTGAACCCAATCCAAAATTCAAATTAGAACATTGTGGCGCAAAAATAGTATCAATGGTACTATCATGTACCTTTAACCCATGCTTCACCCAATTAAATCCTTAGTTTATTGCGAATATTATGTGCTTAAGCAACATAATTAGAACCAATCCTTGATACCAATCAATAATACTACTACATAGGTTAATAATTATGATTCCATAAAAACAAAACTAGAATTGATTCAAAGGATGGTGTAGAAATTAAGCAACAAGTTTATCAACATGAAAATATGTATGGGTAACACTAGAGGATAAAATAATAATCAACACATTAGATTCAAAAGGTACAATAAGATTTTTAATAATCCTAAGAACAACCCTAAATAATAGCTACCTAATAGGGAATTAGAAATAAGTATGATAGAAGCAACCCTTCCTAACTAGTGCAGAGTTCACAACACAACTCAAAATAGTGAGTTTGATTACATAGAGTTATGCACTGACTTTGAGATTTTATAGAATTAGATGAACATGCAGGAAGGTTTTTTAAATCAAATAAAACCATCTTCCTCTATTCATATAGGAAATTCTATTACAATAATGATTTTTGAGAATATGATTTCCCATTCCTAGTAAAGGATGAGAATGAACTAGAGGATAATATAGATGAGGTCCATACATTATATTAGTTTTAGAGGAATAATTTAAATATGAGGAGATTGTTGGTGATTATTACTTAAACACCTCCAAGTAATAATTATAATACTCTTATAGATTCCTAGCCAACAATAATCCACCTCTGCCGAGGAAGGATGAGTAGTTAGAAAGATAAAAACTTTAAATTAGAGATGGATACAAAATTATTATGGACATCAATAAGATCAAGACCAATATCACCCTACATGAACTCAATTAGATCAGTGAATAAAGGGATGTTATTTATCAAGGCCCTAACAAGGAGATCCTCTAACATAGACAAATCTAAAGCTACATAGTAATATGTAATGTTATTTAAAGATATATCTAAAGTCCAATCATTTTTCTAATGCTCTGAATGTTCATAATGAATTTGAACAATTATTTAGTTGACTCATGTGCTTCAGCCAATGTGATGCTAATAGTTGTATGTAGTAAGCTAGGTTTAATGCTAGATAAGTCAAAAAGGAAGGTCCTATAATTATACAAGTCTTCTATCCCATGCATTATGAAGTTGAAAATTGTGTAAATCTAGATGGCATCATATCCACATTTAAAATAATATATAGATCTTATGGTCATTAACATTCCATAATATCATGGTTTTCTGTTGTACCTTGGTTGGTCTAACACCTTGAATAAATACATGGCCACCATTTTTTCACATAAGTGGTTTCCCTAAAAATGAGTAGTTAATCATATCAAGATGGATAGAGAACCAAAGATGAGGTACTTGATTAGTGATAAAAAAATAAATAATGATAAATTTAAATTTACATCTCAACATGTGGCCTTCTCAGTTATGAACTCTCCATTTTGATGGAAATAGATCAAGATAAGGTTCTCATGTTGGCCTATCCCTAACGTAAATAGATGGTAAGTAGTACTTGGCTATCTATAGGTTGTAATTTTCTGGCACCAATAATAGAACTGAATATAAATCTCTAATCTTGGTCCATAATTTGTACTAAAGCACAATGTAAAATAGTTGTGGATATTTGGTGTTTCTTAAGTAGTTTCTAACCATATCAGAAATAAATATGAGTGTAAACTCACCTACTTAAATAAGTATAAACATAGAGTTTGGGATCTAATTGTGTCTTTTAAAGGATTCAACATCAAACCTATCATATGTGAATAAAATCAAACATCATATTCATTGGCATCTTCAACTGTTAGTTTGGCACCACTCCAAGAATCTAATATGGAGAGATTATCTATGGAGATATTTCTTTGCCACTCTATTGTAGACAACATGGATAATTTTTAGGTATTCAAGGGTAATCAATAAATTTTTAAATTCATTATTAGTTTTATGACCTTGGAGTCTTAGCTCATATATGAGAAAAATGTGGGGCCCATGCATATTAAAGACCTGAGAGAAGATGGTGTCTTATAGCTGAAGTAAAATTGCATCCCTAGGAATAGTTTTGTTAAAATGATATTTTGATGTAGATCCACCAGATCAAAATTAGAATTTGTTTAAAATAATTGTGTTTGATTTCATCAAATATAATTTGGGATCTAACTAACACCCTTAGTATGTGAATATTGGATTGAGTTGTATTGAAAGTGAGAAAAAAAAATTATATTTATATTTATAAAGTATAAGGATGTAATCATCTATACGTATGAGGACTTGAATATACATCACTCCATAGTCATTACTCATATGATTCCATTGAATATAGAACATAATCCTTTCAATTAGATACAAAGGCCAGGTAATCAAAATATAGAGGCTCTCATTTAGATGGAGATACATAAATTTTTGGATGTTAGGATTGTATTTATAATCAGACATTTGACTTGGGTAGCCAATATAGTACCAGTTAGGAAGAAAAGTGGAGAAATCAGACTATGTGTGGACTTTAATATCCTAAACAAAGTATTAGAGAAAGATAATTAGAAATTCCTTCATTGGATATGGTTATTCAAATGGTAAGTGGGTCTGATATTATGTCCTTATTGAATGGAATCATAGGATAAAATTAAGTGTTAGTTGAAATATAATAAATTATGAGTAATGCCTTTACCACAAAGTGGGAAAATTATTCATATAAAATGAACTTATTTATCCTAACCAGTTTAGAAGATACCTTTAAGAGAGAAATGGACATTGATTTATAGGGACTCATTGATAAATTTATCAGCACATACATGGATGACTTGATAATATATTCAAAATATATATTTCATTATGTAAATCATCTATAGAAAGTGTTTGACAGATGTAGAAGGTATAAATTTTCACTTGATCCAAAAAAAACTGTCTTTGGAGTTACTGAAGTGAGGCAACTAAGCCATGTCATCACTAAATATGGGATGTCTATTAATCTATATTGAGTTTAGGCCATTTCCAAGTTGACACCTCCTAATGTCAAGAAGGAATGAAGTCTCCATTAGCAAGATGAAATTTGTGTGACAATTCATTTCTAGTTTTGTAGAGATTAACAAACCATTAAATGGCATGCTAAAATAAAATGCTTAGATAGAGTGGACAAGAGAGGCTTAGAGATATTTTCAAGACATCAAGACAAAAATTTCCCAAAATCTAGTTTTGATCATCCCAATATTCAATAAAGGTTTCTATATTTGTTCATTCACTTATAAACATACAATAGTTGTTATAGCATCAAAAAATGTTGAATATAATGAACATCCCATTTACTTCATGAGCATTAATCTAAAGGATGCAAAGTTAAAATAATCAATGATAAAAAATATAGATATATGACTTGATTAAAGTTTTGAATAATTTAAGGTATTATATTTTGATAAACAAGACATTCACCATTGTTTTACACCCAATGATCAATCTCATGCTTGAATAAAATAAGTTTGGTGAGAAAAAAGATAAATGGATGGCTAAAATTTAGGAATTTGACCTTGAAATCAGGGAAACCAAGATGGTAATAGGGAAGAGGTCAATATAATGATAACCAATACAAATCCATGTATTAGTATTTAACAAACTAATTAAACTCATGTAACTAGTGATGAGTGATATATTCAAATAATTTATTATTTTCTCACTATTACATGTCCTCATGAGCTAAAATAATGTAGATGCAATCCCTCGTGCTCAAATAAACTCATATAATAAAGAAGGGATTACTATACATAAAGAACTATGAAGTCGTCTATCTAAGATGTGTTTCCAAAATAAAGCTATGGATATCCTTGATAACCTACATCATATGATAGGTAGTTGGAATCCATCAAGAAACATAGAAAATAAAAAAATTCTAAGGATGGGATATTTTTGGCCCATAATGTTCAAGGATGGACATGATCATGTCACAACCTACCCTGACTGCTAGGTATTTATAAAAATAAAAGTGAATGTTACTATGACTTTTTGGCCAGTTATGAAAGAATGTTATTTTACCAAATGGGGAATTGATTTTATTGAGGCAATAAACCCAAAATCTTTAGTAGGGCACAAGTTTATCCCATATCCTCCTATTTTTGCAATAGGTGGACGTAACTTGTAACTATCAAGAAGTTTAGAGCAATTGATGTCATCAAGTTTATGAAAGAAAACATATTGACCAAATTTGGCACTCCCATTTCCTTATTTTATGATAATGGTCCAACATTCGAGTCTACTAAATCTATAAGATGGAATTATGATAATCAAATCACAATCAAGTTGTCTTTGAACTATTATCCACAAAGAAATAGAGTGACTAAGTCCACAAATAAAAATATTACCGATTCCATTAATAAATCAACAAAATATAAACCAAGAGAATGCAATATCTTAATAAAAAAATGCACTATGGGAAGATACAACAAGGAGTAAGCAATCTGTTAAAGCTTCACCTATTTTGTCAGTGTATGAGAAATAATTAGTGTTTCTCATTACTCTTAAAATACCAAAGTACCAATTTATACAAAATGACATGGGAGAAGATGAAATAATATATTATAGACTATTTAGCATAGTCCAAGCTAAAGATGAAAAACTTGAAAAAATAAACAACTTTAGTAAACATCAAAATATTATCAAAATATAGTTTGACAAAAGATATAGGATCTAAGAATTTAGTATTTAAGATACAGTGCTTTTATGGGATAAAGCACACAAGAAGAAAGGACATGATGATAAGCTCACTCCTTAATGGATTAAACTATATCAGATATTAGAGATCTTAAGTAAGAATGATTTGTAGTTGAAAGAACTCCAAGGTAATGATCTTGCCTTTGTATTGAACTAATTTTTTTTGAAGTACTATTTCATGGATGTTCTAACTAGAGATGTCTAAAAATTAATGTAGGTGGAGATATAGATGTAGGATTAGAGTATTTTTTTGCTATGTAGGTTAGATTTATTGATTTCTAGATACATTTCCTAATTTATAGGATTAGTCTTTCTTAATTTATACATTTGATTTTAGTATATTATTTATTGTACTTTCTATGTTATTTTAATGAAATTGTAGAAGAGACTCACTGATTTTGTACATTTCAATTACAAAAGAAATTCCAAAAGCAAGGGGATGATTCAAATAGTTGCACCATTTATACTCATAATTTTTTATTATGGAAGTCTAAGATATTTTGGTGTAAAGGTATGTGTTTTGAATAAATTATATCCTCATTTTATTGAATGAGTTTCTTGGACTTCTAGGGTTTATGATGATATAATACTACTTATTTTATAGAGAATTTCCATTTCCAAAAGGTTAACTGCACTATGACTTGCTAAAAATAGAATGGGAGGCAATAAATATAGATTTGGATACAAAATAATAGGGATGTGTTGATTGAAATAAGTTTTATTAAGCATACACCTAGCTAATGGTTATTCCAAACCCTTCTTATATCTATGTTTCAAAAAAACATATATTATCATGCAACTTAATAGAAAAGGGTGGCTCATGTAATCTATATTGGGGATATGAATGCATGATTGGAAATAGAGAAAGGCATCAAGTGGAATCAGATGTATTTTTGTTGGGGCTATGTACATTTGGATGGTAGTAGAGCAATACCTAGGGATTGCTTACTAGCTAGTCAAAAAAGTTGAGATAAAAAAAAAAGTTACATTGTCTATCTAGGACCTTGTAAAAACTCTCATAACCAAGATAAATTTAGTTTCACAAGATCATGTGCTCAAATATAAGGAATTGAAAGGGTTATTATTTTTCATGTGTAAGTAAGAGTCTTTTTCAAGTTATAGTTTATTTATTTTGTTCTTATTAGGGATGAAGTTTTGTTATGTTTCATTATGGATATTTTGGGTTCTTAAATACTCATGAGTATTTTAACATTTGAGTCACCACTTATTGTACCCTAAAACATACACACACCATTTTTAAAAATTCATAGGGAGCCCTTATTTCCTAATAACTTTATTCAGGGTCCTCATAGCCTTATAAATCATGACATGGGTCTTAGTTTGTATAAATCTAATGTTTTTTAAGACTAAAATTATAAAAAATTAAAATTTGTAAATCAAAATATAAAGGGTCATTTTGATTTATTTTCAACTTTGGGTTTTCATAATTTTAAAGATTCTTTAGGACTAATGAAACTAATGTCATTCATCCTAATGTTTCCCCTATTTTATATGACTACAATATTATCAAAAGAGACTTACCAAGTAGTTACAAGTCGGGGATTGTTTTATTTTATTTGATAACTTGACAAATGGATTTAATATGTAACCTAAATCCCTATATGACTTTTAAAAAGTTTCCAAGTCATTTAAATTCCTTGAGCTCTGACAGTTTGACATGTGGAATTTATATGTTATATAGAGCCTTTCAACTTTATAAAAATTTATAAGCGTTATAAGTCTCTAATATCTTATAACTAGCCATGTGGCACATTTACATGAACTTTGAACCATGAAATATTTAAAATGAAATATCAATCATCTAATGGTTTTGAGACTCTTGACTTTTTGAGAAGTTGACAGGTGGCAAATTTTTACTAACTCAAAACCATAAAATGATTAAAATAAGTATAATGGTACCAACACCCCATAATCTAATACTGATGAGATTCTAAGCTTATATCAGTTGAGAATTAGCATAATTTCATTATCATAGAGCTTCAAACACTAGAAACCATGTTAATGGCCTAATGGTCCCTTAGTTGCATGCCCCCAAAGCCCTGATATCAAACCACATGTTGATGTCTCATCAATATGAAAAATTCAAATGGAAATACATAGTTTAAAAAGATAACACATTCATGACTCTAAGACTTTAAGTTCCCACAACATTGAAATCATTCTGCATAGTGCAATCACATCAACTTTTGGCATTCTAATCTATAAAATGAAATTACAAATATAAGGGCCCAAGTGATCAAGGAATGTGTAAGTGTAAAAATACATTAAGTGCATAACCAAGGTGAACTTATGGAAAAATCAATATCAATGTAAATAAGGTGGTAAGTGAGAAAACAACAACTATCTCAAATAGGGTGACTAGACATGAAAAGTTAAATAGAATCTATCATATGGGAAAAATGAGCCCACCAAAGATGACTTGCACATTTAAATTTAAACAAGAGTAAAATAAAAATATGTTAGTTGTATTAAAGTTTCATTGATTGAATATTTAATGTGGAGATATTGGGAGATATCTGGAAAATATTGTGAAAATCAAGTCACCATGCCATTAAAATATGATTGAATATTAAATGTTCTAGCTTCTCGGTGAACCAAAGCTCTAGTTTTATAGCCTACCTATGAGGATAATTCATATAATATGTGAAATAATTATAGATCTTGATATTACTTAAATGTATTCATGTTCAAAATAAGCACACATTCATGTTACTTCTACATACTATTTTATGGAAAACTATTGAATACATGTATAAATATTTTGACAAAAGTGCTCTTGAGTTCAAGTTACTACATTACACAACACTATGGAACACAGTTGACTCTTTGGCTCTATATTTTGAACATGGCCAATTTACCTTGGATGATAATGAATACATCAATGACTTGTTGCCCATCAAAACCAAAGGTAATGCCTTTCATTCACATGCATATGAATTTATTTTTCAATGGTATTTATTCTATCAATTACCTCTAGCTTAGTAAAGGAAATAATGTAGTTGCTTATATTTATAGGATGGCATTTGAGAGACACCTTAAGTTCATTGGGCCTAGGATAAAATATAACTATAGTCTCATCCAATGAGTGGCTTAAACATAATGTCATGGAAAATAAATTAAAATAATGGATAATTAAAGGACAAAGGTTAAATACCAAGAAGGCCTTTTATTCTAATGAAAATATCAATTTTAGGACTAGGATTAGGATCACCTTAGCCTCGTTAAACAAATTGTATAGTTTTCATAGTGTCACATGTGTAAAAGTGGAGTGAGTCCCTTTGTTCAAAATTCTATTGACATCCAACAATATTGTTACCATGGGTGAGGTTATCAGTGTCTTGCTAAATGCACAAATGTATAAATATGAACAAATTCTTACCAATGAAAACTTTTACATGATGTATTATTCACTATATGTAGTCTTGAGCATGGTTCATAGGGTAAATGGAGAATTATGACATCCATCAACCAAATATGTTGATAATATAATCTATGAGGTTTTTTACTTTATTTTCATCCATAAATTTATATTTTTAATCAAGAGGATTTTTGAATAATCATATGATCAAGTGTACTAGGTAATTCGTGGCACTCAGATTCCTCATCTATCTCAAAAATTGAGGAGAACCATTGAAAAATAGGGGGATTATGTTTATTAACCATTTGTGATAATTATTAGGATTTAAGGGACAAGGGCAGCTCCTTTTTTCTTGCCTCACCATGTCCATGAAAAAAATTACAAAGTAAGAAATAAATTACCAAATATATAACATCATGGATGAGGAGCTAGGCCATAAGAATTTGGAATATCACATTAGAAACCTTCTAACTAATGGAAAATTATAATATGTGATAAGATATCACTTCAATCAAGTGGTTTAGATAAAAACACACTATAATTTTGACAAGGCCTAGTTTAAATAATGGGACCCAAAAATGAAAATCAGTAATTACCTCTAATCCCTAAAGGAGAAGAAGAATATGAACCTTCTATATGGTCACTAAGGGTGTGAATATATAATTTTCATTAATGCAACTGATAATTCAGAGATATGGACACACATTATGAATAAACCACTATCCATGATGTTCACTTAGGCCATCCGATATAATCTCGAGATTAAGAAAGAGTAGGATGGTGGAAAAATCCTACAAGGAATGAAAATATTAGTATCCCCCATCTTTACCATACGATTTGGCATGCCTAAGCCAACCCTCCTCTGCTAAAATAGATCTAAAAGATCCAAAATAAGGGAATTCTAACAACTAAAGGGAGGAAAACCTCTACATTATAAAGGATATTCTTAAAGGTATCCTTGGTCCCCAACTAGCTTATGCTCATCTTTTTACCATTACCACACATTTGGGTATAGCCATAATAGTAGAGAAAACCCCATATCCAAAGGATAATTATAAGAGTTCATTCTTAATGAAACTTGTACCTCCTCTCTCAATAGTTACATAGGTAAGTCTTCCATAATTTTTTCAATCTTATTTCCATCTCTTCCTTCCACTCCTCCATCACCTCAACTACGACCATTTCCATCAACTCCCCTTCCACTATCATTATTATACCTTCCATCTCATAACCACCAACTATAGTAGTAGTTCCTATTATTGTTTCCCTTTTAGTTGTTTTATCATCTCGCTCACCTCTTATTTATCCCATAGCACTTACTAGAGGAGATCTAGAATTCTTCCAACCTCTTCCACAACATATCAAATAGAGGAAAGACAATATTTTAGTCTGAATATTATAGAATAATACCCTAATGGGGAGGTATCAAAGGAATAAGAAATTATATCAATGATATACTTGGTAGACTATGCCACATTTGAGGAGGAAGAGAATGCATAAACTATGAATGAATCAGAATAGAGGGTGAGTGAAGAGGAGGCCCAAGCTAAAGAATATGAAGATGCTAAGTTGTATAAAAACAAAATGTCAAAGCTTGGGAATCTATTAGAAGGAGAAACAATAATTGGTGCTCTAGACTAACAAGTTGTCATAATGGAATAATGTGAAAATATAAGTGAGGTAGTATATTCTTTGGCTTCTTCTATCTTTACTATATATACATCAATTATATATTTTCCCTAGCTAGTCTTAGTGTTTCATTATTTGGTATAATTAATTATTCTATTATTTCACCTTAGTCATAAATAGACACTCCTAATAAGGTATTCCATTTTGAATATTCGGTTACAATTTAAATTTTTTGCTCCTAGTATGCCACCATTCCTTGAGAAACCTTCTTCATCAACATTCATGAATCTTCATAGTTTATATTATCATGGCTTAATTAAATCTATATCTGATGTTGATCCATAGATGGAGCCTTCACCATGGAATATGATTTTTTACCCAAATTACATTTATTGATTCAAATAAGTGCTTCATTAGCACCTTCAACATCGATTCCACTCGCAATAAATCCTATGACACCTCCAGCCTCTACCTATGAGGACTTAAATCTATCAAGATAATAAGGGGAAATTATTATTCTATAATGGGTAGAGAAATGTCAGGAAATAAATATGAGAGAGATAATTTGGCTTGAACCAAATTACCCATAGTCTTCACCATATTTGATAGGGAAATTGGTATAATATAGAGGGTGAGGAAGAGGAAGGTGATAAATATTGATACAATGGAACAAGTTAAATTTGAATATAGAGAAAATATATTTCCCTTGGATAATAAATATAAAAAGGTTCCTAGTGATCCTAATACATATATAGAGGATTTCCATAGTTTTGTGGATTCTAATAGGGAGGCAATGAAAGAAATTTATAAACGTAAGGAGGAAGTAGAATAGAGTTATGTTATACATGCTCCTGATGAAATTATTGATATTGTGTAGAGTGTAGCCACTAGGCTGCATGAAAGTTTGAATATAATTTGGATTTATAGATGTAAAATATAATTAGAAAGAAATGGTGTTCTCAAATTGCATAAAAAATTAAAGGAATACGAGAAGGGACTTACCTTTTTGATTCAATGTTCTAAGATTAGTTATTTTAACTAGATAAACTTGATGTCCAATCAAGATTCAACATGGGCTTTAAACTATGTAATTATGATAAGGGATACTACTGTTGCATGGAATAGTAAGATGAAGGCTTTTTCAACACATATTGGGAAATATTGTAACAAATACTTAAAAAAATTAAATGATATGAGGGTCATTGATGTTATCACCTATATAGTTAATTTTGTCAACAAGATGAACTTTGAGACCATCCTTGAATTAGCAATAAATATATTTAAGGATGAGGTTGAGGGAATAATGTAGAGGAGTAACAATGATATTTTTGAACTAATCAATATTTGTAAGGACTAGATGACAAACATTGAAGACCTTATGGCAGAGTGCAAGATATCTAAGGCATATCACATGAGGTTGGTTGAGGCCATAAAATTATTTAATCATAAGTTTCTCAAATTTTGTATTTTCAACAAAGAGTTTGAACCTTCCCATGCATATTTGAAGAACTCAAGGCTAGGGATGCAACTTCATTACCAGTGCCTAACACACAACCAAATATAAGAGTTTACTTGTCATCATAGAATCCTAAATTTTTTGGATATGAAAACATGTGTATTTTTTTTGGGACATTATTGGTCCCTCAAGGATATAAAATGACCACTTAAATTTAGACAAATATCATGCAACTGACCTTAGTATCTACTTCAACCATGTTATAGTTTTCTTATTTTAATACTGTTGAGTTAACACTTTCTAAAATATATGTATGTATTTTCATATTCTAGTTGAGATGTAACTCTAATTTCCTAATTAATTTAACATGTATATATTGTATTTTAGATAATGAATACTATTTTTAAGTAATCATTATTGTACATGAATACTTTGAGTGAGATTAACGTATGGTGTAATTTTTGGATGTTTATTTTATAATTTCAATTGAGAGATAATGCCTTCCCCATACCAATATTCTACATAATTTTATCATCCCAATCACAAAAGGGGGAGAAATTTGACTATTTTAATTAATATGAAATTTTGATGAAAGTTATACAATTGATCTCAATATGTAAAACTTGATTCTTCTCTAAAATTAAGAATTATGTAAGAAGTTTTACTTTTTTTTCATAGTATTTTGGTTTTACATGATTTATCTATTTAACATATAGTAACTCATATTTACCTATTGTTTACCTAAATATATTTTGCATATGAATCATAATCTCCCCTTGTAGGTGTGTTATTATAGTTTTTACAAATGCAATAACTTGTGATTTTATATGTTTATGTACATTGTATCTTGGTTACCTTTGACTACTAAATATGTCTAATTTTTGGTGTGATAAAGTAGCCTTTAATATAAATTATTCTTTGTTTTATCATCCACCCTCTATTTCAACTAATGCTTTGGAGAAGTTTCATCTTGTGTTGTCCCTAAGCCTCCATTTATGTCATACCTCTCCTTCTTTTCTTTAGTTTATTTTTTTCTTACCCACCTTAGATTGCATCTATCATTAGTCCACCCATATCAATTATATTTAGAATCATCCATATATTATGTAATATATTGTAAATAAACTTCTTCATTCTCCATTATTCCACCAATAAGTTGTTGACAGAATTGAATACCCAAAAACTCATGCCTTGGATTAAATTTCATTGATAGATCCTAAAATGTTAGAGGTTATCTTGTAAGGTTTATGTGTGTGTATAAAACACAAATCAACACTAAGATTAGGTATTTGATCAAAGAGAGGGGAAGGGGGAGGGGTAGAGAGGAAATCAACTGATAACATAATGCATATATCCATGGGAGAAGGACTTGACCAATGACATCTTATATGTAGATTAAAGAGACGTTCTATAATTCCCCTCTATTTTGTGGTGGCCTAGTTTAAAAATATTTACTTAAACATATTTTTAATACATTTTTTTGTCATCCTAATTTAGTCCAAAGAATTTATTAAGCAAAATTTCTTTCTTACTAACTTGATAATGACATGATTGACTAGATAAAGGTATTTCCAAAAAATCATATATGCAAATATTGTGTCTCAGTCGTGTCATTTCATATAAGTAAGAACATATCATAAATAGGTTTTGAGTATGTTAGATATGAGTCCATTAGTTCCATTTTTTCACAAGGCTTATTATTTATTTCCATTTCCTTATGATATGAAGGATTTTAATATTATCATGCATATTTTTGTTATGTGTCTAGTCACCCTTAGGATTTAAGACAAATTAACTTTTAGTAGACCAAGAGTGTGTTATTCTTAAAATGTATTTAGTGATTTTACTTCAAGCAATTTATTCGATTGCTTAAAGTACCATTAAATGACACACGCCACTACTCATTAGGATAACATTACAAACATTCATTTATTTAACTGTTAACTTCATTTATTATTGAAGGAAGAAATATTAAAGATAAATTAGATATTTATTATTTTGTTATATTAAATAAATGTTTTGTAATTTTTTTGAAATGAATAGAAATAAAAACAAAACAAAAAAAAAAAGGGGAAAATTTACTTTAAAATTTTAAAAAGGGCGGGGAGGATGGGGACACTTGGCTGGCATTGATAAGTTACAATAAAAGGATGTAAAAAGGAATGTTGAATCAAAACTTAAAAAAATGAAAAAAAAAAAAAAGATAAATGGCAAAAGGGATGCCATAGTGGTCAAGAATGTGGTGCCATGTAGAGGGGAATATAGTATCCTAATACGAATGTTTCCTTATTTCCATATTATTGGAATCTTTAGATACTTCACTAAAATTATGAATGGTTTTACATTTTGTATTTATTTTTTTACAAAATAATTTAGATTTGGGTTATTTAATTTCTCACTAAGAATAATTAAATTTCTTATCATTTTGAAAATTCCCACCTTCATGTGATAATGTTCTTCCTTATATTTAATTTATTTAAAATAAAATTATATTTGGGAAGCTCTATTTTTCTATATTGATTTATATTTTGAAAATCTAAAAAATGTCTTACCATATGTAATTATTGTTTTCATATTTTATTTTTTAAGTATTATTATTATTATGTAATTTTTATGACAAATTAGATACATGTTTATTTCTTTTTTTATAAATAGCTATGTAAAATACTACTAAAATCAATAATAGGTGATTTTAAGATATTGTTTCCTTTTTATTGCATTGGTTATATTCATAAACATGCATAACCCAATTGATAATAGGGTCATATATTTTGATTCATGATTTGGGTATACAAGATATTTTTTAGGATTATTAAAAAATATGTTTTTAAAATCTATTCAATTTTTTTTCCTAACCCAAATTATAATTTTTTATAATAGTAGAAACAATTATCCACTTATATGTAATTAGAAGGCAAATTCAAATTATTTATTATTTATAAGGAAAAATAAGATATATGATTTTTTTTCTTGTTTGAAAAAAACATTACATTATTGAATGCATGCTAATAGTTTGATAAAATAGGTTTTTAGGTTATAATGGATGGTAAGTTTATGAACAAATATATACATGATTAAATGCATGTTAAATATTTAATATAATGTCTAATAGATAGAATGTGTGCTAAATGTATGACAAAATACATACATGATTGAAAGCGTACCAATTTTTTGGTAAATTCCTCATATTTAAGATGCATTCTAATTATATGATGAAATGTATACGTTCTTGAATGCATGCCAATTATTTTATAAAATTTATAACATATTAGATGTAGGCTAATCATATGAATAACTGCATATATTATTTAATATGTGGAAATTGTTAGGATAAAATAACCCACATGCTTAGATGCATGTTAATTTCTACAATAAATGTTTATATTATTGAAAAATTTCCCACCCCTTACAGATTATGTAATTTTTTGAATAAATGATCAAGCAAGTGGAATACATAATGATATATTTGTTTCATTTATAAGTACAACCATGTAATCATCACTGGAAATGAATATATTAATGCCTAAAATAAATTTATTTTATGAATAAGTAAGACCACATACTCATAGTTGGATATGATCATGTTTTGACTTCAAATATAATTCTTCTATTAATAATTATAACCATGCATTCATGGTACGAAATGACTAGTTTATTTTTCAAAATAGACTATTTAATGCATTCGTTCTCATATTCCTATGTTAGTAGCTAGGAGGAGAGGTAATATTAGTTCCAATGAGTCAAATAATGATGTTCATGTTGATACTCTAGATGAATATAAACATGACAACCATGCATAATTTTATATTAATTTCTATCTTTTATGATACATTTTTATTGAATATTTTTCTTTTTAATATTTTATATATTTATTTTTATGGTTGTACCCAAACCATATTTGGGGTAAAGAAATCATTGTACCAACCACATGATTCATTGTACCTAATGTTATGTGCATGGAATTGGGGGAGAATTTCACAGACATTTCCTCTAATACATACATGTTATGAAAATAATTCACATGTGTTATGGTCATAAAACATACACATTATTTAAATTGATTCTCTAAATCACTAAACCTAGGAATTTGTATGCATTATTATTAATTTTCACCCAAAAGCACAAAAACATACACAAGAAGGTAATATTTATTTAAAGTTGATATTTACTAAAATAAATGTTATGTATAAATAATAATTATATTTAAATTTATATTGATACATTTATATTACTTATACTTTAAATAGAAGTTTACATTTATATTATTACATTTATATTCCTTATACTTTAAATTGTATTGTAGTAAATCTAATCAATAAGGTTCACTGTACATCTGATAGAGTCTTTCTCAAAACTACATGCCTTATGATGTAGAAAATAGGTTTTAAAAATCTAATCTAGTTGGTACTTATGTAGTTTTAAGGTCTTAATATTGAACCTATAGATTTTAAGGCATAACTTTTGTAATTTATGTCCATTTTTTGTAAATAGGTAGTCATTTTTTTATGTTTGTTTGCCTGTAGGATTGTTTCCAAGCATTTATAGGAGTCTTAAGTTTGTCAAAATTGAAGTTTTAAAACCAATAAATTTGAACTTGATCTAAAATGGTGTGATTGGGGAAACATATATCACACGATGACCTGTACACATTAAATGACAACTTTGTATTAATTTCACTTACACATTATCTCTCCTTTATGCCTGATCACTTTCTACTCATCCCTTAATACCAATAATTACTCTCTCCTCATTCCTCATTATCCCTAATCACTCTATCATTGACGCTTAATTTTCATCATCATCTTTAATCACTCCCTCATTATCCCTAATTACTTCCTCATTATCCCTCACTATCACTCATTATCCATAATCACTCCTTCCTCATCTCTCATCATCCCTAATAATACCCTCATTGACCTTCACCATCCCTCATCATATATAATGACTCCTTTATCATCCCTAATCACAATCTTAATGATTGTAACCATCCATCATCATCCCTATTCACTACCTCATCATTCCT